>CAMOHE010049683.1:2294-27634 GCA_946598075.1 Artocarpus hirsutus | reverse complement strand
AGAGTCTAGCAATTTTACCGATAAAGCAGTCTCATAACCTAGTCATAATGAAAATTTGAGAACACATAATACATACATCATATTATCATGAGACTTTGAAATACATAAATCAACATATAACTATAGAAGTACAAAATAATTCATCCTCAAATAATTTCATAAAATCATACAAAACACCACTTTATAAAAGTTCAACAATTTACCGTTAAAACCGTCTAAAAACTAGCTACAATAAAAATTCCATAACACATAAAATTTTCATTAAATCATCACCATACTTTCCAGTCCCTTAGTTAACATATTCATGAACATTTTGTAAAAATTCCGTGGGAAATATCAATCATTTACTCTATAAATAAAAACTACATTTATGTGCACATAAACAATCAGCAACAATTCATTATGAGATGCAAAGCATGAATATTTAATATCTTAGCCTAAATAACACCAAATGGCATGAAATTTGGACCAACATCACATAGCATATTCTTGAAAATCATATTAAAATTTCAGAGCAAACAGAAATTTGTAGGCAAAGATATAAGGGTCGGAACATAGAGACAATTCAACATTACTGTTTAGCATAAATCAGCAGTGAGTGACAGAGAGAAGAAAATTCATAAATTTTCATAGAAAAATCCAATTGAGGTGAAATTTTGAGGGTTAACACATATCACATACATGAATAACATATAAAAAATTCAGAGCAAAATGAAATTCCTAGACGAAGATATTGCAGTCGGACTGAGGAGAGATATATAATTTCAGAAATATAAAAAAAAAAATATGAGTTCTTACCTCAAAACAATTTTTCTTCAATTTTATATTGAATTCGCCCAAAAATTTCAATATTATACTCAAATAATACTTGGGAATTTGAGAGGGAGAAGAAGAAAGATAACGAGATGAAGAAAGAAAGAAAAAAAATGAGAGAGAGAATACGTGAGAGAGAGAGAGAAAGCGTGATAAAAAAAAATTGTTTACGTTAAAAAGAAAACTCATACTCTCTATATTAATCAGAATTTTTTGATTAAATTCAAGGCAAAAGTTGCAATTATCATATTTTGCCTTTGTAAAATGGGAAACCTTATCAATTGCATTCAATCAATTCAAAGTCAAACATTAATTTCCTAAAATAAGAAAATTATTCCATAAATGTACCAATCAATCAAAAATTATTATCCAATCACATAATTAACCTAGTAACAAATTTTGTGAAATTTCTGCTGACTGCTCGTCAGCTGTTATCGGCCTGCCGATGATATACCATCGGCCTGTCGTTCCAAGGAGTCATTTCGGCCTGCTGAACTAAATGGTCCAGCCTGCCGATCTGCCCTAACATACCAAAATTCATCAAAATATTAAATTATCATAAAATTATGATTAAACATATAATATTAATAACATGAACACTAGAGCACATCAATTCTACGTAAGCGTCACCTGTCATAACACTTAAAATAAAATAGTTAGTGCTATTATATTATATATCATAACACATAACATAAATAAAACACTTAACGTCATTACTAATATTACATAATCCATTACACATTTGTCATAAACTGTTACATGAAAATCGACGGGTGTTACACGGTTAACGTCAACTTTTAATGTTCCACGTGGGCCAATCAAGGATCTAACATCTTGGACTTCTCTAATAAAGGATTACAATATAGTTACTACTATCTCCATAGTATTAGGCATACTTACCGAAAAAACGTCACTCCTAGAAAATAGTCACAATGCTGTATAATTGGAAAAAAAATAGTCAATGTTGTTATTTTTCAAAGAATTTAGGGGGAAAAAAATCTGCATGGAAGTCTTCACAAAAATTATTGCAGAAAGTTACATGGTCCAAATAAACATGTTCACGTTGTGACAACAGTAATCAAATTGGGCTCATAAATACAGGTGCCTTCTTTTATCTGTATTCGTGGGAACATTTTTGGGTCAGTCTCCAATAAAAACATCAACAGAAAATTTGCTATGAGACAAAATAATTGCATTAGAAAACGTGTGTGAATAAAACTCATTTCATGGTTCAAATTTAAATTGGTACAGTAGAAGCCGTTTACCCACTCTACAAAATCCTACTTCCTTTGTAGGTTCAGCTCATCCAATAGCAAATACTTTTCATCATTATCATCCAAATCGAGGCCAACTTCTTCCCCATATTCTATGTTGATTTCGCTTCTTATCTTTCCGTTTAAATCTTTTGGCTCCGAAAGGTGAATTTCTCTTGAAGGAGAGTTATCTTCCGCTAGCTGTTGCATCTCTGACTCTACCAAAGCATCCATTCTAGCTCGTTCGCGGTCTCTCGGGTATGTGCATAGAGGAAAGAGCAAATGAAGCAACAGATAGCCATTGGAATGCCAATCGCGACGTAGAGCGCTGACGCGGCATTCTCTTTGCCTGTTTCAATTTCTACTGCATTTGATGACCCTTTTGGGATTGGTTTATAACCATGAACATTCTGTGCCAAAATGACGACGATTGGGGGATCAAACGAAGCCAATACGCTTTCAAAGGATCGATCTAGGGCATAGACGATCGTCCGAGACTTCTCAGGCACTATCTCTGCAAATATTGGACTGCGATTGCACTTAAATATCAAAAAATTCTAAAATATCATACTGGAGTCATATTCTGTTTTTCATTCTTCGCTCCCCATGTGCGTAAGGCGAGATTAGATAGAGCATATTGGACGAAATGGCGATGGCCCAGAGAAAGGCGCCGAGAGCAATGACGTGAGCTCGGTTATGGCGAACGGCGAGATAAGCCGCCAAAGGATAACATGAAGATTGAACTATTGACCGGACAAGAGTCAACGAACCCAAACCGGTGGGGTCGGTGTGAAGCGCGGCTCCGACTTCTTTGTAGACGCCGCGCAACAACGACTCGTCGGCTCACTCCATGATTCCGGCGAGGTTGACAAGAACTAAAGTCAAAGTCTCTGATTTCATTGTCTTTTTCAGTTTCAGGTCCTCTGTTTCAGCCCTGTTGGACAAAAACAGAGGACCTCAACTGCAAATAAAATGACAGTTCCTTCTTCGATCTGTTTGGGGGTTGTGAAGGTTGACTTGGGTCGCAGAGACAAAGGGTATAATGGGAATCGTGTAAGTTGTAGAGGAGGCGTCACGTGGGAAACAGAGATTGGGAAATATTTTAGGTGGGGGAATATGGGATTTTGCTTCTTTTTTTTTTTTTTAATGGGATTTTTGCTTTGTTTTAAGTGAAAAGAAAAAAAACAAGAAACTGCTGTTGATTGATTTGATTCCATTTGTGAAAGAAAAGTGGTTTTTGGCCAATGATTTGATTCCATTAGTGAAGGAAAGTGGGTTTTGGCAAATGAGGAGGTTTCCGTTTCTGTCTCTGTTTCTCTCTTTTTTTTTTTTCTTTTTTTTTTCTTTTTTTTTTTTGAGTGCTAATTAGGAGTATTATATGCTTTTTCTTGTTTCTCAAGAGTATCTACAATACGTTAAATTGATATATTAATAATAAATTTATTATTTTAGTATAATAAAAACACTCCAATGTAATTTTTTTTTAATTTTAAATTTGTCAAAAAGTTTAATATATAGCAAAAATGGCATTTAATACCTACCGGTTGGTAGATTGATTTTTTACTTTAATAATTATAACATTTTTATTTTTAATTATTTTAATTTTAAAAGTTTACTTTTGCAAGTTTTAGGGTTTAATAATTATGAAAAAAAGACAAATATAATGTATTAAATTGAATTATGCATTGGAGCATGAAATAGAATCATGCATTAATTACTATTTTCATACTTTTTGATAACAAACATAATATTGTCATCGACATTTGTAGTAAAGATGGTCTTACGTGGTTATTGGGCTAATGATTTACAACTATACTTTGACAAATTTGCCTTGTGTGTTTATGTGTGTGTGTGTGTGTTTTTTTTTATAAATAGTGGAACTCTTTTCATCACACTTCATATTCTACTTTAAATATATGTCATCTCACTTCCTAATAAAAATTGTGGCATCCGAGCATTTCTAATACATTAAAAAATACAAAAACATAAGGATTATGTTAAGCAAAAATATGTGTCATAAGGATTATTATTTAATCCAATTTTTATGACGAAGTCTATAAAAGCAAAAACGAGATTTTTAAAAGTAAAAATCATACCATAGTCTTAAATAAACAATTAGTGATATGGAAAAACAAGCTGGAGAGCCTAATTGTTGCAAAATATCTTGCAACAAATGCTAAGACAAAAACATAGTTTAAGAAAAATACTGCAAAATAATATGAAAAATTATACAATATTAGAATAATACAGTGTAAATAAGTATATTGATAAACAATGAATGATATGCAAATCATGCCATAGTCTTAAATACAATACAATATTAAAAATCATGCCATAGTCTTAAATAAACAATGAATGATATCGAAAAACAAGCTGGAGAGCCTAATTGTTGCAAAATATCTTGCAACAAATGCTAAGACAAAAACACAGTTTAAAAAAAATACTGCAGAATAATATGAAAAATTATACAATATTAGAATAATACAGTGTAAAGAAGTATATTGATAAAGTTATGTAGTATAAAAATTACACTATAAAAGTAATGTAGTGTAGGAATTGTACTGTTTAAGGTTAAACAGTACAGAAATTGGACTGTTTAAAGTTAAAGTAGTATAAGAATAATACTATTTGGAGGACATAAATGAGTAAGGAATATTGTATAAGCTCGTAACACTATAGAGAATATACCGACAGTATGATAAAAATACTGTTAGTATAAATTTAGACTGTATAAAGTTAAGTAGTATAGAAATTACATTATGTGGTGGATGTAAATAAGTATAGAAGGTTGTGAGACCTCATGAATTGTATAGAAAAGAATACTAATAGCATAAGAAAAATACTATCGATATAAATTTAGACTGTATAAAAATTAATGTGGGACCAACATAGGTGCCACCTTTAAGGTGGAAAAATTGCCACCACACCCTCTTAATGTGGCCAAATCAAATCTTGCCAAGATTAAGCTTACTTTTACCTTAATGATACCTATGGGTGAGAAAGCATGGTTAGTCACCAAAAAGAAAACAATGGGGGACACTTAAGGGCGCAAAATGTGCCACATCTCCCTTGGTAGAATTGACAAGTGTTGTTGGGTAGTTTTTCTTTTGCAAACAAGTCCCTAGGGTAATGTCTATATATAGCCAAGGACTTGTTGGAAATTAAAAGTTTGTTTTCATGAAAATTTTTCCCATTTCTTCCTTATGAAAACCGCCCATCCTATGCCATTTTCTCTCAAAAGTTTTATGAATTGTAAGCCTTCAAACCATGTATTGAGGCAAGTTAAGTGTTGAAGATCAAGGATAAGCAATTGTGGAGGAGAGTTTGCAAGGCTTAAGGCATCAAGGAAAGGATCAAAAAGCTTAGGAGAGTTTGGCTAAAATTCTAAACTCAAGTCTTGAAAGTTTATGTCTTGCTATGCATACTAAGTGTTTGATGTATGTTATGAGCTATGCCATGTAAGATGGACATTATAGCATGATTGGTTTATGCTTTATATTGATGATGATGATGGAAGAAAGAAAGTAGGGTTTTGTCTTTAAAAGTAGAAATTTGTTAAACTTTCTATTTTATACAAAGTTTAACTAGTTTTCAAGAAATGATGATTTTGAGGGCCTTAAAGCCCAATTTATTTTGTAAGTAAGGTTTGAAATTTGCAAACATAGTGAGGGTAACAACTTCTATGAACGAAGTTTTGTAAAATTCCAAAAGGATTAAATTGTAAAGTTTTGCAAAATTTTCATAGTTTTAAAAATCAACCAAAAAGTCCACTGTAACAATGAAATTTCAGGAAAGTTAAAACACAAAAGTTGTAGAACTCATTGAAACTATTAAGGTGTCATGGACAATTTTCAAAATTCTGCTCGATTAACGAGTTATGAATTTTATGAGATTTTAAGCATGAAATTTCATGAAATGAAAATGTTATGAAATGTTTTGAGTTTAACAATCAAACTTTTGAAAGTTTTATTCCTTGCAAAAAACTAGATTTTGTGGTACAAAATGATTGTCTTTTGTTCCGGGGGAAAAAATGTAAAGATTTTTATATTTTGGGCCAAAACCGTAAAATCGTGTAAAAATTAGGTTTTCACCAGAGAATGTTGGGTTCTTGCACTACTGTATGCAGTGAGTGATCATAGATGCTAAGTTTTAAAGGATTTAAAGTTTAGTCAAAGAAAGAAAAGAAATGAACGTTAAAGGCAAAAACGTAAAGATCTTCAAGTTTTGGGTCAAACTGTAAATTTTTTACAAAATAGATTTAATTGAAAGAAAAACCATTGTTTTTGTTTTCTGTAATATCATGAGACATAAAGAAATGAAAGTTATGTTTTAAAACGGGTTTCGAGAGCTTTCAAAGACCTATAAGGGCAAAATGGTCATTTTATGAAAAAGGCCAAAACAGAACCGAAACACCCGAAGTTAAAAAATGATCCTTAGCGGGAATTTTTTCATAAAATGTAAGAAATGAGAGGAAAAGTTAAGCAAAAAGTTTACAAGTTATGAACTTTACAAAAAACTCATTAAGGGTAAAATCATCATTTTTGAGGAAACGACTAAAACGGAGTCGAACACTCCGAATTAGCAAAACACTCATAGATAGAAAAAATTTTGTATCTTGTTAGGTAAATAAACCGTCGAGTGAGACGAAAAATTTAACTAAGGGATGTTCAAGATAAGAAAAAGAAAGGTAACCTGGTGGGTTACAAAGTTAAGTAAAAAAAAAAGTAATTCGATGGATTACAGAATTAAGTAAAAGGAAAAGGTAATCCTGGTGGGTTACAAAGCTAAGTAGAAGAAAGGTAAACCAATGGAATACAAAGTAAAAAAAAGTAAACTGATAATATACAAGTTATGTAAAAGGGAATGAACAATTAATGACTAAGTTTTGTTATCAATCGAGCAGACTGATAATATAAAAAGTAAGCTAATAAGTCGGGTATCGTTTGATCAAGACATAAAAGCTGACTAATAAAAGGAAAAGGAATGAGGTTGGAACGCTAGAGTTAGGACCAGGTAAGTTCAAACCTCACCTATAGCATGAAGTAAATGATTTTCAAATGCTTATATATATGTTTGCAAATGTGTTTGCAATTATTATGCAAGTTGTTTCTAAAGTATGTTTGCACTTGTTATGCAAAAGGTTTTAAAGTTTAAATCAAGATTTGTAATGTAGTTGCAACTATTATGTTTAAAGCATGATTGCATTTAACATGCATAAAGTTTAAAGGATCAAGTAAAGGTTTACAATGTATTTGCAATTATTATTCTTAAAGTATGTTTGCATGTGAAATGCACAATGTTTTAAAGAGCACAAGTTATGATTTGCAAATGTGTTTGCATATGATATGTTAGTTTTTGATATGTTCACTAAAGTTAAAAAGAAGATAAAATAAAGATAAAAAGAAAGTGTCGTATCAGCCTCCTTGATGTGAGGTACACAAGTAATGTTAAAGTTATGACCTTGGTGTTCGATGATCTTAAGTCTTCCACAAGAAAAGCAACATGTTTATGTTCTCATATTTAACGATGTTGGTGCGAACACTAAAGTTTACATGTTGAGAGTAAAGATAAATAATGATCATAAGATGGTTATAATTGAAAGTTTATAATTGAGCATAAATGGAATCATTCATTTTGATTTTGCTTGTATTCCTTGTTATGAAATGTTTATGTGTCATGAAAAACATGTTTAAGAAATGTTTTACATTAAATTTTTATGAAAAACATTTTTATATTTACAAGAAAAGGTTTATGAATGACGTTTTAAGGAAATACGTTTAAGAAATGTTTTATGAAAAACGTTTTAAGAGAACGGCTTTTATGAGAAAAGCCTTTATAATGCGTGTTTTAATGATTTGTGAGATTATGATTGAACTTATAAAGTGAAGCTCATTAAAAGTTCCTCCATGCTGTAGGTAGTCCAATGGGCGACTTGTAGGACCTATTCGAAGAGCTTGGTGCTACGGATAATAGATGCAAAGATTTGGGTATAGATACTACTACAATATGTTTTTGCTATTCGGAGAAAATGTTTTCCCACTATTTGATATAGTGTTTTCAAAGTTTTAAGAAAATTAAAGTTTTAAGAAATATTTTCAAAATTTTAAGATGTATTTTACGAAATATTTTATACAATTATAAAGTTAAGTTTTAAACTATGATTCAGTTAATGTTTCTTATTAAGTTTTAAAAAACAATTTGAAATTATTTTAAAGTCAAATGTTAAGCAATGTCTTAACTTCTGTTGCAACAGAAGTCATAATAGCTTTTAAGTATATTTTGAAGTATGTTAAAAGGAAAGAAAAAAAATTATTTAGTATTTTTCTTACTAATTAAGGAAGATTAATTACTACGAAATGATGTTTAAGAAAGTTAAGTGATAAGCCAAAAAGGGCTAGGTGTCACAAAAATTAAGCACAAAAATAAATGGTTGTTTTAGGGCAATGGAGAATGTAAAAGTTTATTATTTCATTTCTTTGCACTCTTCTTTCGTATTATCAAGATTATGATCTGAGTCATTGGGGATCAAGAAAAATGAGAATTAGTATTTATATAGATGATTGGATAAAGAGAAAAACACACAAAAGGACCACTTTAGGTAGTTTCAGTCTAGAAATGTTTGTTTTTACATAATACTATATTTTGTGTACACTCCTTCTATTTTGGGTTCAATTCACTTTGTTATTACCATAATATTATTTGTAGTCAACCTTTCATATTTATTTAATAATTAAAATTGACATATTTTTTTACTTCTTATATATTCCTTTAAGTAGTTTTTTAATCTCTAAGCCTAGTGAACTTGTTTCATTTGTGGTTTGATACGAGGGCGACACATTTCATCCTAATTTTTTTCCTAATTTTACTTTTGCTTTTTCTTTTTTTCCTTGTCCTTCCTTCCTTCTTTTTTTTTTAAACATCTTTTGGTCTTTCATTTTTGTTCCTTCTCATTTTTTTTACTTCTTTTTTGTTGCTTCCTCCTCTAATATCTTATCTATTTTCATATCCACTTTATTAAATTATTTTTCATACAAATATAAATCTTAAGTATTTTACTTATAGCTTTTTTGTAAATTATTTATCATATGTTGATTATAAACATTTCTTTCATAATTACCATTAGAATATTGTCTTTTTACTTCTTACATGTGCATCGAAGTAGTTTTCTACCTCTTACTCACTTTGATGGCTTTGAAAATTTTGTTGTTGATAACCTACTTTAGTTGAATATGGTTAGAAATGACAAAGTTCAAGAAAGCATAGATGAAAAGTAAATGTTTAAACTAGGAATTATAAGCTTAGTGAAAACATAAATTTTTTGCATGTATATTATAAAGTCTGGACTTTTGGCATGAAGAAAATAACATGGTATGGGTCTTTGGTATCTAGACATTATCTCTACTCTTTTATAATACATAAAAAGGCTTTTAGATGGTTGTTCCATTAGATGTCCCTAGTTAATTCATGATTACAATGAGGCATAATTCATGTACACTCTTAATGAGAACTTTGGCAATTCACAAAGGACAAAAGTAACAAGAATTATAATATATGACTAAATTGCAAATGTCAAATTGGAATTCAATATAATGTCCAAAATATCTTTAAAATGTTCTTAATTACATGGTAGTTATTTTAATGATGTTGCATTTTGTACCATATAATTATATTAATTATATTATTTTAGGATATATGTATAATATTTACAAATTGAAGCCATATTTTAATTCAATAAATAATTCATCTCATTACTCCTTAGAAGTACATACAAAAATATAATAAAGCTACTATGGACAACACTAGGTATCCTAAAGGGGCCAATAATGTTAATTAGGCCTAAGAACAATATAAGGACCCAAACTTATGAGTAAAGAACCTACTTACCGAAAATATGGGTTAAGGTTACCAAAGATAAGCTAGATGGTCAATTAGGTATACTAATCCCTTATGTACTGATAAAATCCTAATATTTTAACAGAAGAATGAAGGAATCTAGTTACCATTAAATGGGAACAAAAATAAATAAACCAAAATATAGTAGCGTTCAGTAAATAGCTTATTTAAATTAAAACAAAATTTATTTTGTATTGAATGACATATAGAGAGACACAAACAGAGAATGAAAAATTAAAACAAAAAGAAAAAGAAGAAGGAGAATGAGGTAAAATTAAAAATTTAAGTATTTAAAAATAGCACGTGATTCCAAAAAAGTTATGCACTTAAATATTTTTAAAAGTATGCTATTTACTTACATTAAAAATTAGAAACTGTGTTATTTAGTGCAATTTTCTATTTTATTTTAATTAAACATAAATTAAGGCCACCATAAGTATTCTAGAAGGTCTATTAGGTACACTAAACTCAAATGTATTAATAAAGTCCTAATGATTTTTAATTAAATATAAAAGAAAACTGCATGGAATGCCTTCTTATGGACACTCCTTATTAAAAATACCACATTCTTTTTTATTTTTTAAAGCTAACCCTTTTATGATTATTTTTTTATAATTGGATTTATGATTTGACTTTTTTACCTTGGTTCAATTAAACAAACCTTAACACATTTTTCCTTTCCCTCCCTCTCTCTCTTAGATCTTTGTCTCTCTTCTATCTCTCTATCTATGCCCCCATCTCTCTCTCTCATCATTCTTCCTTTCTTTCTCTCCTCTCCTTCCAGTTCTCTCTGTTTCTCCTCTCTCTTATTCAACCACCATCATCAACCATAGGCGGGCCTTTTACGGGATCATCGTGGCATCACCAACTACTGATGTTGAAGCCAGATCCACAATGAAGGTAGTTGTCTTCGATGTCACCGTTGCTCACAATCACTTCTGCACTACCAACCGCTAACGCCGAAGCCAGGTCGCGTCTCCGTTGCCATCCCAATGCATGATAGGTCTCTTTGTTTAGATTTGGCTTACTCCGTGGTGGATTTTTCTATGTTAGGATGGGAATTCTAAATTCTTATAAGGCTTTGTTATCTTTTTGGTGGATTTTGCTATAGATTCAAATAAATTTTCCATAGTTGCTTAATTTGTGTTTACTTTTGTAGATTACGAAATATATTAATTTATATGGTTGTTACCGGAACCGAAGCTTAGTCTTTGATATATCTTTGCATATTAGTTAAGATTGAAATCTGTTTTTAACCAAAAAAAAAAAAAAACTTGCAACAACTTTGGAAGAATGCTGGACTTCTATTCTTAGTCATTTGGATTCAAAACAATCAATTTTAATCATTTGCCAACGGACATACTGATCAACATATTGTTCAGTAATTACAAGTTTCAATGCGAGTGGCTAAGAAGAGAATAGAGTGAATTTGTTCAGTAATTACTCCATTTTTGTATTGTTCAGTACATATTTTGGAAGAGATAATTAAAACGATTTGAAATTATTTAATTAGAGTAGAGTTTTGTGGTTTGACATGAGATTGTTTGCTTGATTTATTTATTTTTTTAATTTGAAACCTGGTGAGTTTCGCGATGGAATTTGGCAAGTTTCATAATAGAATCTGGTAGGTTCTGGGATCGAATTTAGCAGTTTAGGTGATTTTTAGACGAAATCTTGTGGGTTCTATGCTGGAATGTGCCAAGTTCTAAGACAAAATTTGACAAGTTCCATGATGTAACTTGGTTGTTTTCGGCAAATTCTGGGATGGAACCTAGTAGGTTCCACACATAAAGGACTGAGAAGGGAGGATAACTTAGACTTTTAATAAATCACTAATTTCTAATGAAGGGATAGTTTTAATAAGTGTTTTGTTAGAAGGCATTTTTAGTACATTGGGGCATTTGGAGGGCATTCTTATAAGTTGCCCTAAACATAACTATAAACACCTAATAATAACCAATTGTTAATTATAACAAATAAATAATGAATAAGGAATATTGAGACAATTTTGAAATTAATTAGTTGTTTAACAATTGATATTTAAGCTAATTAATAATTTAACTTTAAAATAATTATTAATTAATTGTGAAAAAGGGAAAATAAAGAGAAATCAAACCCGTTAAGAATAAACCTAATAGTCGTGTGTTGGATTAAATAGGACCATAGAATGACTGAGAGTAGGAGACAAAGTTTCCGGACTATGCTTTCATTATAGAATCTAAGTAAGTACAAACTTCACCTCCATTATTCAACCACATTTTAAAAATATTTTGAATACGTTTGTTGATTGTATGCAGGTATATGTTGGGTGTTATGACAATGCTATTGTCTCTATTCTTGATGACTGCGAAAATATGTTACAGAGATATGGACGTATATGCATGCTCACTTAAATAATTTATAATGCATATGGAATTAAATTAAAACTTAGCAACATATCAACCTCCGTCTTTTAAGGCTTTTATGAATGATACAAGTTAGGTCCTTTAGATTTGTTGTAGGGTTCCTTCCCTGACTCCCCATTGATAGCACACATTAGTACTAATACATAGCCTATAAGATATGATAAGCATAACTACACTATGTTAGGATAGATGTCCTTAAATGATATGATGTTTTGTAAAAGATATATTTATAAATAAATAAAATAAATTTCTCATTATATTTGCGTGCATGTATTATAAAATACTTTATGAATATTATTAAAATTCTGTAATTATCTATATGACCTTAAATATTGTAAAGTGTTATATACAAGAGGTTAATATTTAAGGATGAAAATTAAAATAGTTAGCAACATATGATTAATTATTATGATTAATTATTCAATTTAAATAAGGAATCTTTAGTTGGGTGTTACTAGTGTAGGTCATTTTTATTAAGAATAAAACTATCTTGGTGTAGTAAGTTATTAAATGAGTACACTGTACATAATGAGATTATACAGGACTAAGACATGATGTTATACAAACAACTAAATAATTTGCGTTAAAATATAACAAGTTCTAATCACATCGGTCGATGATCATATATAAGAAGATCTTAATCTAGAGTTATTAGCAGACGTCTATTTATGAAATTATGTCTTTTTATTTACTCAGTACAAATTCGAGAATCTAATCATATTCCTTGTATTTTGGAGACATAATAAAGGAAGAAGTTAAGAATGTTACTATTATAAGATGGAATCTATTCTTTCTCTAATGAGAAGCAAATAAATAATTCTCTTGAGTATTGATTCAGGTCGTGAATAATAAGAGCGCTTAATTCATGATTAAGTTTATGAATTTATTATTCATTAGAAAATCAAGGGCACTCAAAGAGAAAGATATAATTAAAGAGGTTAATGGATTTTACCTAGCTTTAATTCTAAATTATTTATAGAGGATCAATTTATATAAAATGACTATTTCAATGGATGAGTCAATTCTTTGAATAAAGTATATTTATAATTTTCAAGAGCGTAATTCTAAATTTTTAGTGAAGTAATTTTGGAATTAATAGAATTGATTAATTAATTAAGTTGTTAACTAATTATTAATTTTATTAGAGCTTGAAATTATAAGTTAATAGATCCTTGTACCATCTCTGTAAATTATTGGAACTTATAGGTACTAAATAATTAATTTAAATTTAAATTAATACATAGTTTATAAATTAAATAATGTGATTATTTAATTGGATAACACAATGTAGGTGAGACCTATACTATGGGCATTTGATATAACGATTTATCTCTATGCTAGGCTTGCTTATTCTCCAAATTTTTTTATTTATTTAAAAGAAATTCAATTAAATTTTTTTTTTATTATTTTTTACTATTTTTTTTACATGCATGGCCCTTTGGCCAATATACTAAAAGGGGCAAGTTTTTTGCTCTAAAGGATAAAGTGCATCTGATATGCATCATGGTTTTTAATTTAAAAGCAAAAGAAACGTTTTTTTATATAAAAAGTAAAAAAGATTAATGTGTTTTTTAAATAAGAAAAAGATGAGATAAACTTCAGTTTTATTTGAATAAATCTGATTCAGAATAGAACTCTTCCTATGTATCCATAAATAAATATTTAGGAAGAGTTTTTAATATTCCAATTCCATTTTCTGTTCAAGATTATAGAGAAAGAAAGCCTAGAAAGAAGTGTTCTCCATAACCACCTGTTGGTTTCTCATGTGGAGTACAAATTAAGAACCCAAATTAGTAAGTGTGTGATTCCTTGCTATAACCCAACTTAGAGATTGTGTGATTCCTTGCCATTAACCTTAGTTACTCACATGTCCGTTCAAGTAACTGGAGACTAGGCGTGGAAGATATAAAGTGTCAAAGAGTTGAAGTTATTATACTCAATCGTTTCAAGAAGTATGTTATTTATTTACATTTATATATTAATTGTATATTAATTAATATAGCTATATAATATGATCAAAAGTTTTATGAAAATTTTTGTTATACATGGTTCTATTGTTTTTGCTGTTTTCACTATTTTAGGTTTCAAAACCAACAATTGGTATCATAGACAGCTATAACCTATATTAATTAACATATGATTATGAGATAATCAAATTAATATACAGTTTATTGGAGTAGGCGTTACGCGTATGATGTGTTATTATGTGGCTTTTATATTTGGTTGGTGTAATGAATGTATAGAGAATAAGTTTGGTCATTAATTATATGGTTTTTCGTATCTTATGGATCCACAATTTTATTTTATATTGATTAAATCAATTTGTTATTAATTAAGAATTATTTGTAAACTATTTTTTTATTATTGCAATATTTGGTGGACTTTAAGAGATCGAAGATCACAGACAAACGAGAAGACGAGAAGTTGAAAGTTTCGGCAAAACTATGATACGGTCACGTCAGTGACAAAATTCACATATGTAGCAATTGTTACTACATATTCCTAAGCGGCAATTAGTTGTTGAGGGGGCCTCAGTCAATAATGTAGCTGGAAGGCCCAAAGGTTGGGCTGGTTGTTGACTGGCCTATGCGCACTCGTATTCCTCAGGTATACGGCAAGAAACCGAGGGGATGTGCATACGCTTTATGGGATATGATCCCGACCCTTCTGACGAGTCCTCTGACACCTGAAGATGATGCAGATCAAGCTAGAAGACCATGAAGAATTTATTCTATCAGGAATTTAAATAATTCATTTATTTTTATTCAATTGGGTTGTAATTTTAATTATCTGAGATACCTGATCAAATCCCATTGCAATTCTAATTGCGTACTATTTTATGTTATGTTTGATAATGTTCACAATATGTCTTTGCATATAACATGTCATATAAGATAGATTAGTGCCAACTCAATTTATTATCACATGTCATGCATACATGCACATTCACGCATTATAGTAAAAGTGTTATGTTTATAATGATGAATTGCATTATAGCAATTTTAATGTGATTAAATTTTATTTGCATAGATGTGATAATCTGTGAATTAAATTTAAGAGTTAATTTTGATAATTTTGCTTATTTATTTTGAGCTTGTAATTTTAAAGAGCTAAAATTATTGGAAGCTTCAAGTTATTTTATTTGATCTTAGGGATGATACTAAGAATTTATAAAGCATGAGATGTTGTATAAATTAATAAAATACATACCCATTGTAAAAATAATGAGTGGGAGCGAGTTGTGTGACAATATGACCTATTGGTCTCGACCGTTAGAATAACAAAGTAAGATTCAAATGGCGCCTTGAGACGGCATTGATTTTGTCCTCCTACGGTGAGTCAATGCAAGGTTGTTCTTCTTAGCGATAGGACTTTGGAATGTACCTCTAATTTGACCTACCATATGGCGGTACTTTAGAGTTAGGTCTTTGAAATTGTTAATTGCATCTTGACCAAAACAAAAGTAGTTAATTAATATTGAAAATATGAGATATTTTGAATAACATTTATTGATCGAGAGTGTCTCGGTTTAATTTGTAAATGATCTGACCTACCCTATGGCGGCACATCATTTGCAGTAAATTGAATCAACATTGGCTAGATTCGTAAATATGTTTTATGTATTTTTCATGTGTATCCATGCATCAAATTTACTATGCCTAAAACTTATATACATTTGCTTATGATATTCATGCATGCAAATTGACTGTTTATTTATTTATTTTTCAGTAATATGTCTAATCCTATTATCAACGTACTTACACTTAAACAATTAACTGACTAGAATTATGTCAAATAAAAAAGTGATATGAACCTTATGCTCTTTAATGACAACTGTAACATTGTCCTCATGGAGAAATCTCCTCCAAAGTCTCCCCTAAATATCTCTCGAGCTGTTCAAGAGACATTCAAAAGTCAATTTCAAACCAATAGGAAGGCATCAGATAAGAATGCCGTACAACAAAAGAAAGATGAGCAATATTCTCCTTTCAAGAGAAGCAAAAATGAAAGCAAGAAGGAAAGGAAAAATAATTAATCTTTAGAAACTATTCATAGCTATCATGCTTTCCAAATTAGGAGAGAACAACAAGGTTGGATAGACTTTCTCCAAATTTTATCAACCAAAACTTTCTTTATTATGTGGGGTGCATATGCTCGTAGAAATTCTTCATAGTTGTCTTACCATCTGAGACAAGCATATACGTGAGATGATCCAATGTTTTTTGTACAATAATTACATGTTTAATTCGACATAAGATTGCTGGAACGATCTGAATGCTCCAGAATTTATTTAAGTGTTATTAAAATTTAAAATGGTGAATTAGTGTGCCATAATGAATATTTTAAACTTAATTTGATCATTTTGTGAAATTTCTAAATTTATGATATTTTTTATTATTTTAACGATTTTAACTACTCTTAATTATTTTTAATTGTTATTTTAAATACTGAAAACAAAACAATTTGTCAAATGACCAACACGTCCCACTTTGAAAAACCACATGCAGGACGTGGTATTTTTGAAAACAGCCTTCCATTTTCTTTATAAAATCTCTCACTCTCTCTTTCTCTTCCTCATTCTCACTCACACGCTCTCTCTCCTTTCTCTCTCGTTCGTCACTCTCCCTCTCTCTTTTTCCCTCTCGGTCTCACTATCTCTCATTCTCTCTCAAAAATTTTTGAAAGAAAAATCAACTCCAAGCTTCGGATTAGCGGATTGAAGGTTCGGGAACTTGATTTGACGACAAAAAACGTGATTCAAAGCTTTAATTCGAGGTTAGTTTCAAATTTTCTAAACTTTTTCAATTTTTTAAATTTTCTTGCATTTTGAAATCTAAGCTTTTCGAAGCTTAGAAAACCTTCAATTTGAGTTAGATGAACTTAGAATAACTAGAATACAAACTTTGTTTCATCAAAAACGGATTTAAATCAAGATTTTTTATTTTTCTCTAATTTCGGGTTAATTCAAAAATTTTGTTTAAAACTTGTTTTAAAGCATTAAAAAGTAATCTACTATGTTTTTCTATTAATTATGATCATTACCCATGCCTAAGAGTTGAGAAAACAGGTTAAAATTGAAGATTTGGGCTCGGGGAGGCTGAGACCCGTGCCTGAAAAATTATAGAATTTTTCTAGATCAACAGGCCGGATTCATGTGTTCGGCAGGCCGGATTCATCCGACCGGTAGGCCGAACCTGGGAAAGTTCGACCGACCAGACTTGGTTTTCTGGCAAACTGAACTGTGTAGTTTGACTGGCCGAACCAATGCGACCGGTAGGCTGACAAGGCATGGTGAAATTTTATGATTTTTCACCCGTTTTCATCGTTTTGAACCCCGATTGAAATTTTAACTTTGTAAAATGATTTTATAAATCTAAATGGCACACTAGGACACCATGAGATGATTTAGTAATATAGGATATCTCAAGTTAAATACTGATAAACTAAGTTATTATACATTTAAGGTTGTACGTGAATCCGCGGAGCTAACGTATAGCAAATCGGGATTACGGTGTGGGACATCGACACGAGTATTGAGGTTGGAATTCTACCCTTATTCTTTGGTAACCTGATTTTAAAATGATTTTGGCCTAAAAAGGATTTTTATCAAATGTTTTAAATAACTGATTGAAAAAGAATTTTATTGAATGTTTCCACAAATAGTAGATTGAGGTAGATTTCATAATAAACCTGTAAATGATTATATTTGATAAAAAGAGATTTTAATAATCATGAAAAGATATACATATATATTTTGTAGCATGATGTCATATTAGAGATCGGGTCGTGTGGTGCATGACCTTGGGGGTAGGTCCTGAAACTCAGCTGGGCCACTACGGTAGTGATTTACATATGGTTTGCCCAGGAAAAAGAAAATGGTATTCTTTCTAGTTGACCAATCAAGCTGTTTTGGTAAGGAAAGCTTTTCTTAAATTTTCATCTATTTATTCATTTGTTCTAGTTCGTTTTCTACATATTTGTTTGTATAATGAAATTTCTTTTAAAATTAAATAATTTCAAATTATAGTCCTACTGAGCCTTTCGCTCACGTTTTATTTGTTTTAAAATTTTACCCCTAAGTGGATATCAGCTTAGGATCGGAGAAGAGTCTGTTGACCGGACTTGCGACCAATAGAAGATTTGGGTAGGTTGTAGAACAAACAATTCAAGGCACGTATAATTCTTAACTTTCACTCTTATCTTGGACTATGGTTGTATTGTAATATTGTCGAGACTGTGTGTGTGCACAAGATGTGGGTCAGTGGGACCCATTTTCACCTCAACTTTTATTTTATTATTTTGTCATCCCTTTATCGTTTGTTTTATTCTATTATTTTATCTGTTAGAATATTATAACTATTCACTTTAAATAAACAATTTTTAAAATTATCACATTTTTATTTATAAATTTAATTCAAAAACCTAATTTTTAACTAAATCTCTATTTAATTAACTTAATTAATCTACCACGTCACCTCTTGTGCTCCGGAGCGTGACAGAATGGTATCAGAGCACAAGGTTATGAACCTTGAGAATTATGCACACATAGGTACAACAATAAAATACCATTGACAGTCCAAATTTTGTTTTCAAAAGTGAGAGAATGGCACCTAGCGACGCTCAACAACTGATGCCGAGTTTGGAAATGATGAGGGCATGATGAGGGCCATGTTTGCTGCATTTCGATGGATGGCAGCCAGGGCAAGGCCAGATGACTCCGAGACTAGTCATCGGTATTCGTGTTTTAAGGAGTTTTGACATGTATCTGCACTGACTTTTGATGAAAATGGGGACTTGCAAGTGGCAGAATATTGGTTAGATTCGATCGTGAAGCATCTGGATACTCTTGGTGTGCTAGCAGAGTATCGTATGGAATTTACGGCATATAAGTTTGAAGGTGGTGCTAATACTTGGTGGAAGCAAGCTAAATGCCTGGAGAACAATGGTAACGTCAGTTGGGACAAGTTTGAGGAGCTGTTCTACGGTCGATATTTTTCGCAGGGATACAAGGACCAAAAGGCGGCAGAATTCTATAGGTTGTAGCAGGATGATATGTCAATATGGGAATATGAAGCAAAGTTCAATGAATTGGCTAGGTTTGCTCCATCTATAGTGGCATTGGAGAGTGAGAAGTGTATCAAATTCCAGGGCGAACTTAAAGCCCCTATTTGACAACAGGTGGTTGCTCTGCGACTCAGGAACTTTAGAGAGCTTGTGTCATCAGCAATATCAGTAGAAAGTGACTATGCACAGTACTGTGAGAATCGAGTCAAGACGTCAGAAGGACCACAGAGGAGCTGTAGATGGAGCATTAGTAGTTGACCAACTCCAGGAAAGAATAAACAGGATAGCGTGAATAGCGACAGCAGCAGTTCATCCAGCAACGGGCGCAGCAACCCCTACAGCTTCCATTATCACTATTGCTAGCAGCCGGGACACATCAAGAGGAATTGCCTGATCAGGAGTGCTTGCCTAGGATTCCAAACTAGAGAAGGAGCTAGTCGTCAGCCCCAACTTCAGACTCTACCTCAGCCACAACAGTACCCTCAGCTTCTGTTTCATCAATTCTCTCCTTAGCAACTGCCATATCTAGCACAAGGACACCAACTGCAGAACTTTCAGCGTAACATCCCTCAATACCAAGTACTGAGTACAGCCAGTGTGTAGTCGCCATCATCTCGGCAGTATCGGTTAGCTAACCCAAGATCTAGTAGTGTTGGTAGAGGACAAGGGAAAGCTCTAGTACAGGCTCACGTGATGACATAAGGGAGTTTAGATGTCCAGACCAGTAATGCGGTTGTCGATGGTATGATTATGGTTTCTCAGTCTTTAGCTCATTTGTTATTTGATACTGGTGCCACTCATTCTCTCATTTCGAGCTCTTTTGTACATGCCTTGGGATTAGGGATAGAAAAGTTTCATGAACCCATAGTTATAGCTTCACCCTTAGGGCGGGTGTGTGTGAATAGTATTTGTAAAGCTTGTAAAATAAAGATTGGAGATGAGATTTTGAAAAGTGATTTGATTGTAAACCCCATGAGTTCATATGATGTAATCCTAGGGATGGATTGCTTATCCAGATATAATGCAGTGGTAGACTGCCAACTTAAGAAAGTAACCCTAGTGTCAAATAGGGGGACGGTAATCATTTACCAGGGTGGTGGTGATCGGTTAATGAGTGAGCGTCTCGTAAGGGCTTGCCTCAGAGGGCAAAAAAGCACAGCTTGCTATGACTTTCTTATGAATTTAGAAGGAGTACCTAGTGTTTTGAGAAGACGTGTAGTGATTCTAGTGGTAGATGAATTTGAGGATGTCTTCCCTGACGAGCTACCAAGATTGCCACCGCATCGGGAAATTGAATTTGGTATTGAATTGTTTCTAGGAATAGCACTAATTTCCATAGCACTTTACTGGATGGCGCCGGCAGAAATGAAGGAACTCAGAAAGCAGCTTCAAGAGCTTGCTGATAAGGGATACATCCGGAATAGCACATCACCATAGGGAGCACTGGTTTTGTTTGCAAAGAAGTATGATAGAACCCTCAGATTATGTATAGATTATTGACAGCTGAATCGGGTCACAGTTAAGAATAAGTATCCTTTGCCTAGGATCGATGAGTTGTTTGATCAGTTGGGAGGTTCACGGTATTTCTCAAAGATAGAATTGAGGTCAGGATATCATCAACTCAGGATTAAGGAAGACGACATTCCCAAGACAGCTTTCAGGACTCGGTATGGACATTTTGAATATCTGGTGATGTCGTTTGGATTGACGAATGCTCCGGCAGCCTTTATGGATTTGATGAACATGATATTCAGGCCTTACTTGGATCAGTTTGTGATCGTGTTCATCGACAACATCTTGGTTTATTCTTAGACTTGGGAGGAGCATGAGCAGCATCTCAAGATCGGGCTTCAGACTCTGCAAGAGCATCAGTTGTATGCCAAGAAGAAAAAGTGTGAGTTCTGGTTAACA
The DNA here is from genome assembly GCA_946598075.1 of Artocarpus hirsutus. NCBI lineage: Eukaryota > Viridiplantae > Streptophyta > Magnoliopsida > Rosales > Moraceae > Artocarpus > Artocarpus hirsutus. The sequence goes on along the minus strand of CAMOHE010049683.1, from coordinate 6,294 downwards.
GAGGTCAAATTTCTAGGTCATGTCATCTCCGAGCATGGTATCTCAATGGATATGCCAAAGATAGAAGTCATAGTGGATTGGGAACGACCGAGGAATTGTTGGGTTTTATTGGATTTTATGATTCAAATATGCAGCGAAAAATTAAAAATTAATTCTCACAAAACCCTCGCAGGATCCATGCGATTCGATTAGATTGATAAAAAGTCATAGAATCTTACCAGGATGACAAAATGAGCAAGATTCTGGAAGGAAGAGAGCGGGTTCACTTCGGTGACACCTAACTCGAGCTTTTAGTATTCGGGATTGGATTCAGACGTTGTTACTTAGAGCAACGCCCTCTACAGGTATCTACACTAACAGACTCTCTCTCAAAAACGAATTAGTGTGCTAGCATCCTCTTTTTTGCGTTAAATGACTCTCTCAAATTTTAGGGTTTTAATGTCTTTTGCCTTTTAGAATGAGAGAACACCTTTTCTCTTCTTAATTAAACTACACACCCTAAAATAGATATATATATATATCTATTGACTTCGAGATAGAGACAGATTTTAACTAGGGTAAACTGTAATTTGAATATGATTAAGAGAATCTAGATAATGTCTGTAATTCGAATATGATTTAAAAAATCTAGATAATGTTAGTAATTTGAATATGATTCAAATAATCTAGATAATGTCAGATTCAATGAACCTAGACATATCTAGTACATCGAATCTAGACATTATCAAGTTCATCGAACCTAAACACAGTTAACCCAAAATTCGTTCTTGGTCTATTCTAAGTGTACGACCTTGTAGGTTCACATAATATTGGTAGTAGGATTGAAATTATGTTTCTGGCCCACAAATCATAAACGGCCTTTAGCAAGACATTATGATTACCCAAGTTATACGAACGTCAATAATCTGACATAACCTAATCTATAATAAGTATTAAAGTCCTTTTGTCTCTAGATACCTTGATTGAACATAAGGCATGGTTTATGTCATCCTTATACTATTCAATCATATTATTTCTCGATCTTAAGTAGATTGATATTGATAACTCTTATCAATTCATTCTAGTATAGTCATACATTTTTCTTCAGCCTAAGTTATCGAGGGGCCCATAGATATCTTTCTCATAATAAATGAGGGACAAATTTCTTCTTAATCACTCATATTCCTCACATGATTCACTCTATTTCCAACAACAATCTATTCCATCATCCTGTTAAAGATAATATCAGATTGTGTCAAAATATAGAACTTGTCATGTAGGAAACCATGGTGATTTCAAGTTAGAGGACTAGGATAACACTATTGTGATGAGAATCACTTCTGACAATTATCCATGTAGTATTCTCACAGCGGGTCAATCCAATACATTATTTCTCAAATATGTATCTATGAGTTGACTTAGTATCTCATACACATGATTAGTAAAATATAATCATCAGTCAAACTTCATACTAGTCTTCATTCATTATTATCCCAATAATAATGACCGACTAGGGATAATTTAGAATATAATACAATTTTCACCTAAGAGTTTTACTATCAAGTCACATACTTGATGACCTTAGGTAGAATTAACTATTCATAGAATTAGAATAAAAAACAATAATAAAAATTCCTCTTTATTAATAAAATGCAAATGTAATAAAATCAATATGTGGTCATTACATAATTGGCCTAGGGCAGAAATTCACAGTTTCTTGGGACTTGTAGATATTACAGGAAATTTGTGAAGAACTTTTCGAAGGTAGCAGCACCGTTGACAAGATTGATTAGGAAAAATGTCAGGTTCGAGTGGAACGAAGAATGTGAGTTCACTTTTCAAGAATTGAAGAATTGGTTGACCTCAGCTCTAGTATTGATCATTCTTAGTAGCGATGAGCTGTATGAGGTTTACACAGATGCTTCAGGACGTGGACTCAAGTCTGTGTTGATGCAACATGGACGTATGGTAGCATATGGATCGAGATCTACGACCTCACGAGTGAAACTAGCCTACTCATGATTTAGAGCTCGCTGTAGTAATTCACGCGCTAAAGATATGGAGATGTTATCTGTATGGGGCGACATTTTAGGTTTTCTCCGACCATAAGAGTTTGGGGTATCTATTTACTTAGAGGGATCTGAACTTGAGGCAGTGAAGATGGATGGAGTACATGGAGGATTATGATTTTACGCTACAGTATCATCTCAAAAAAGCTAATGTTGTTGCAGATGCGCTCAGTTGGAAGTCTTCAGGAATTCTCGCCTGTTTGGCTCTTGAAGATTAGAAGAGGGATGCAATAGTGAGTGAATACAGGCTACAATATCATGAAGACTACGATTACGTTTCAGTGTACCACATGGAGACGACCCCAGCTCTTGTTCAAATGGTGAAGCAAAATCAGTGGCAAGACCAACATCTTTGGGGAATCTAGATGCGAATTCAGAATGGAGAGCAGTTCGAAGAATAGAGGATACATACAGATGGATCGTTATACTTCAGGGAGTGTCTAGCAGTTTCAACAGTTGTAGAAGTGATGAAGGCTGTAATGGACGAAGCTCATAAGTCTCAGTTTGCCATTTATTCAGGGAGCAAGAAGATGTACCATGATCTTAAGAGGCAATATTGGTGAAGAGGTATGAAGAAGGATATCCGGGAGTACGTGGCCAAATGTATGATTTATCTTTAGGTGAAAGCAAAGCATTAGAAGCCAGCAGGTCAGCTTCAACCGCTTCCTATTCCAGGGTGAAAATGGGAACATATCACGATGGATTTTCTTACTGGATTGCCAAGGACGGAGCAAAGACATGATGCGATTTGGGTCGTGGTTGACAGATTGATGAAGTCAGTTCACTTTATTCCATTCAGGTTGACATGTTCGAGGAGGATTCTTGGGGAATTGTATCTGCAGAATATAGTGCGGTTGCACGGAGTTCCTTTATCCATTACATCAATTAGGGATACTAGGTTTAATGCCAAGTACTGAAGGAGCTTCCAAGAGGCTATGGGTACAGATTTGAACTTCACATTTCATCCTCAGACCGATGGGCAATCCGAGCAAGTTATTCAGATTCTGGAAGATATGTTACGTGCGTACGCATTAGATATCGACGGGAACTGAAAGAAGTACTTGCATATGGTAGAGTTTGCATACAACAATAGCTATCAATCAAGTATTGGTATGGCACCGTTCGAAGCGCTATATGGACGACCGTGTCGATCGTCGGTGTGTTGGGCCGAACCAGATGATAGAGTTATTCTTGGGCCAGATGAGATTCACGATAGCAATGAGAAGATTGTCGTGATTTGAGATCGACTAAAGGTAGCTCACAGTCGATAGAAGAGTTACACCGACAAAAGACGTCGACCCTTGGAATTCGAGGTGGGGGACTTTGTTTTCTTGAAGGTATCTGCTCGTAAAGGCATTTCGCGATTCAAAGTAAAAAAAAAACTCGCGCCAAGATATGTTGGATCGTTCGAGATAACCCAACGTGTTGGTGTGGTTGCTTATCGACTCAACCTTAATCCGAAACTTTCACATGTTCATGATGTATTTCATGTGTCAATGCTTCGAAAGTGTCCACATGAGCAGGATAAGATCGTTTCGTTCCAGGACATGCAGATTCAGGAAGATACGACGTATGAGGAAGTGCCGATCTAGATAATCGATCGTAAAGTAATTAGTTTACGTCGTTGTGAGATTCCGTTAGTTAAGGTCGTGTGGTAACATCACGGGGTTGATGAAGCCACTTGGGAATTAGAATCGAGTATGCAGGAGTTGTATCCATATTTGTTTTGTTTTTGAATTGATTTGTAAATTTTGAGGATGAAATTTCTTTTAGGAGTAGAGAGTTGTAACGCCCTGGAATTTATTAAGTATTATTAGAATATAAAATGGTGAATTAGTGTGCCATAATGAATATTTTAAACTTAATTTGATCATTTTGTGAAATTTCTAAATTTATAATATTTTTTATTATTTTAATGATTTTTAACTACTCTTAATTATTTTTAATTGTTA
>CAMOHE010049682.1:52582-70111 GCA_946598075.1 Artocarpus hirsutus | reverse complement strand
CCCCCCCCCCCCCCCCCCCCCCCCCCCCCCCCCCCCCCCCCAAACAAAAAAAAAACCTACAAATAAAGCTTTATTTCGAAAAATACTTAGAGGCATCATAGGTGCTAAACACTATCACGAATAAAAGATGGGCTCCACCTAGAGGTCTCACTTTCTATTTATTGATAGTGCTTAGCATTAAAAGTCTTATAGCAATGCTTTGATTTTATAATTGTAACATGAAGTGAATTCTTCATAATTAATGCCTCTTAGATATATCTTTGAGGGAAAAAAATACCTATTAAATATATCAATAAGCTTAAAGATGGTTAATCAACATCACCTAAGTAGCAAGGACTAATTGCTTAAAGTTGTGCATAATTATATGGCAAATGATTCCTTGTCAACCAAAGCTCTTGACTGATTGCCTAATTGGTTTTCACTTATTGGAGCATGAGCATAAACAAATAGAAATTAATTACATAAGAATTGATTAGGAATTTAATTTGTCGGTATAGTTTGGACCTTTTGTGCTTGTCGTGACTCTTGAAGGTGTTTTGTCTTCCCTTAGGTATCATCATGTGACCAGCAGAATCTACCGCAGGCCAACACCCATTTTTCAATTCTTCTCACTCAGCACGCCCATGATTTATATTTTTATATTTATATATAATATTATAATATTAAACAACAGCTTCAATTTTGATCATACTTAATTATGATAATTTTATCTCCCATTCGTTCCATATATTTCACATGAAATTTTCGTTATTTTTTTAATCTGGAGTTGCTAGGAGTATTTTTCTTTTTATATTTCTAAATATAGGAGTATTATATTAAAAGTTTAAATCAAACAGTTCATCAATATTAATTACTCAATATATAAATCTGAACAGCATATTTTTTCTGTAACACACAAGTAGAACCTCTCTTTTTAATTTTCCCATTTTCTAATATATCTTCTCAAATAATTCTTATGTATTAATGTAATTGATTGTTTTTAATCCGATTTTCCCTTAAATTATATTTTTTCCCCTGTGTGAAAAAAATAGAAAAGGGAAAGTAGAAAAAGAAAAAAGAGATGATCCTAAAACTGGAGAAAACTAGATAAATGGTGAGAAAATCTGAAAGAAAGGGGAAAAAGGCCGAAGCAGAATAGAGAGAGGGAGAGAGATGGGACAAGAGGAAGAAGAAGCCACAGTTGCAGTAGAAGAAGAGGAAGGGGAAGAAGAAGGAAGGAAGGAAAAGTCGGAGGAAATACGGAAGCGGAGGAAGACGAGTCTGATTATGGAAATCTCGTCGAAGCTTATCCATGGCGATCTGGAGGCTAAGATTGAAGCCGCCAGGGACATCCGAAAGCTGGTCAGAAAGTCTACGACTGCAACTATTTCTCCTTCTTCTTCTTGTTATCCTTTGTCTTCTCCTTCTCCTTCCTCGTCGTCTTCGTCTGGCAAGACCCGCTCGAAGTTAGGGGCTTCCGGTGTGATTCAGCCTCTGGTTCTGATGCTTGTCTCTCCCAATCCAGATGCTCGCGAAGCCTCTCTTCTCGCTCTCCTCAATCTCGCCGTTCGCGACGAACTGTCAGTCTCTCTCTCTTCTCCTTCTCTCTCATGGTAATTTTATGCTGAGAGTTCAAATCGAATCGGATAAGATTGAATCTGGTTTAGATGGAGAGGAAAATGAAAATAACTTATAAACCAATCGGATAATATTTATTGGGTTGAAATTCTTCTAACCAAACCACAAGTCCAAATCCGGTTCGATTGAGTTTTTCAAGTCTTGTTTCAATCTATCAATAATATTATTTTTGTTTCTACATGCTACTGAGAAGATACAAAGAAAAAAAAAAAAAAAGGAACAGAACGAAAAAGATTTTGTGATCTTCACAGTGATTTTAAGAATAATTTAAGGCCTCGGTTGGAGAGAGGAGAAAAATTAGCTCCATCTAGTCTCAAAACGATGAAAACTTATATGACTCATTTCATGTGTGAGCATAGCTAAATCTTAGGAAAGGGAGTTTTTCTTCCTCATTCATAGCAAGAATTAATTTGAGTTGAATTCTCCTCTCCTAAGCACTGCAAAAGCTTGATGTTTTCTACAGAGGACTTGTTTTACTTGCTGACATTTCAGATGTGGCTTTGCTTGTGTTGAAACATCCTCCTCAGTTAATGGCTAAGACGAGAGAGAAACTTGTTGGCGCTATAATTTTCAAATCTTTAGTATCAATTTGCTGAAATGGGGCTAAGTTTATGTACTAATTTCAACTTATGAATGCAGCACAAATACACTGCCAACAGCAAAGCATTTCTCCATTCCTTCAATTCCATTCTAGAAAAGGATTATCCTAACTTACAGAAGATAATGAACGTATTTTGTGATCAGTGGTTAACAAATATTGCAAATTTCTATCATTGTATATGGGTTCCTTTTGTATTTGGATACTGTACTATGGCTTTTCACAGCTTTCATCACATCTGATCGTCTCTTGTATTTTCGGGCACTGACATTTTTCACGATTTTATGCTCTGTACCTTTCCTCTTTCTTTCTTTCTTTTCTTTTCTTTTCTTTTTTTTTTTTTTTGGTGGCTCAAGTCGTTTGGATCTGTTGTCAGTTTATCTCACATGGCCATTGTTTGATATTATCAGAAATAAGGTGAAGATAGTGGCGGCTGGAGCCATTCCTCCTCTCGTAGACCTCTTGAGGTTCCAAAATGGTAGTCTAAGGGAATTAGCCACAGCTGCAATCTTAACCCTCTCGGCTGCTGCACCAAACAAACCGACTATTGCAGCCTCTGGAGCTGCACCTCTCCTGGTTCAGATTCTCAGCTCTGGTAGTGTTCAAGGAAGAGTCGATGCTGTCACAACTTTGCACAACCTCTCTACCTGCAAGGAAAACTCATTTCCAATTATTGATGCTAAAGCGGTCCCTCCTCTTATCAACCTTCTCAAAGAATGCAAAAAGAAGTACTCCAAATTCGCTGAGAAGGCCACAGCCCTCCTTGAGATCCTATCCAACACCGAAGAAGGACGAGTTGCAATCTCGAACTCTGATGGTGGTATACTAGCGCTAGTAGAGACTGTTGAAGATGGATCCCTTGTCAGTACGGAACACGCAGTTGGAGCCTTGCTTTCATTATGCCAGAGCAGCCGGGATAAATACCGGGAACTCATTCTCAAAGAAGGTGCAATCCCAGGCCTTCTGCGTTTGACAGCAGAGGGCACAACGGAAGCCCAAGAGAGAGCTCGCACCCTTCTGGATTTGCTTAGGGATAAACCTGAGGAAAAAGGACTGACGTCCTCCGTTTTAGAGAAAATAGTTTACGACATTGCTACGAGGGTTGATGGGGCGGATAAGGCTGCAGAAACTGCCAAGAGGATTTTGCATGACATGGTTCAGAGAAGCATGGAGCACAGCATGAGTAGGATTCAGCATAGAGCTGCATCTTGTACGCCTTCCAACGTTTCATCTTCATGATAAAAATCTGTTTTGGCTTTGAACGCCGGAAAACTGGGTAGAGTTTTTGTACTGAATCCGTGTTTTGTTTGGCCAGTTAAAAACTCTACTCCCTCAGCTCAATAACCATACTAAAATGTGCAGTGATGACTGGAGTTTGACTTCTCAGTGGATTATCTTGTTAACTCACGTGTGATCTTGCCTTTCGTGCAAATGTAAATACGAAAGAACCCTATGCTAATTTACGTGTACATTACTTATGATCGCAAGAGCCTGAGAGTTGTCTCGCCGAGGTTGCATAGTAAATCATCTTCTTTTTACTAAATTGTGAAAGTCCTCGACTCCTTGTTGTCTGAATATGCGATGATGGACTGGCTTTAGCCTTCTCTCCTCCTTTCAATTCCTATGTTCTCTTAAAAACAATGGAGGTAATAAAAAAAAATGTATGGGTTTGGTGGTGGTGGTAATTAGTATGGGAATGTTATCGTTAATGGGGATGCTACTGAAAAAAATAGTAGCAACACAGTGGGTGATCCTCTTTATTGTTTAGAATACGAGGAATAAATGCCCCTCTCTTCTCCCACCCAATCTCTCTCTTATTCTTTTTACAATCCAGGATCGAACCTGCATAGTTCTAAACCCAAGTCCCCTCCTATCTTATTTCATGTCGGTTAATTTTGTGGTCATTGGCATCGCTTCTTCTCTTCAAGGGGCCATAAAAGGACGAAAGTACCTATTTCATACCCTCCATGAGCCTAGTTCAATTTATAGAGGGGCAAGTGATAACGTCTTGTCTAGGCCTCTTAAACTACCAAAGATAGTCGCTGGGTGGTATTAGGCTTATTCTTAAGTAGTTTGGTAAATGAGATGTCTCAAGTTTGAGTCTTATGGGAAGCGTTTGACACTATCTTCAAGCTACTGGCTCACTGTTCGTTAGTCTTGGTAAGGTTAAGTTGGCATGCTTTGTCCCTCAAGGTAAGTAGTTATGGGTTGATGCAAATATGTTTATTTACCAAAATCAAAAATTGTTGAAGGTTCTAAACCCATCTATCAAAAGAAAGGAATACTAACCAAAGGTGAACACCATTTTTTTTAACACATATCTTCTAATAATTCTGTTTCAAAGCAAAATAGTTGATAATGTATTTACACATAGACAATATCTTCAGTGATATATACCTTTTAGAAAAATCAGGATTTGAATCTTAAAGTTTAAACAGTGATGTTTTAGGTGGACTTAAAAGGGAAAAAAAAAATGTTCGTATAACAAAACTTTAGGTATTTAAACATTTAAAAAATTAATATGTTAGATCCTTGAATGTCCAAGGATTTCATATAATTGGCCCACATGAAACATTGTTAATCACCATCAATTGCACAAAGTCATGTGTCACTCTTTGGCAAAAAACTACCTTAACCGTGTGATGGCCACAGTTATAAAATGAAACTGTGTTTTGGGTCCCTGGGCATACAATTCCTTTTTTCAACAACAATACACTATCTAGTGAGGGTTGTGAGTGCTCAGAAAATCCAAGGAACACAGTGTTTGTAAACGTTGTTGATGTCAGCCCAAAATCGCGTCAATGGCAGGAGGTATGATTCGATCCTATATCTGCTTCCATTTTCTGTAATTATATTGTTGTAATTGTCAGAATACACCAACATTTGGCATCAGAGCTATTATAACCTCTGTCTTAATGTGTTTAATTCTAAGCAATTTTCTTCTTTAAACACGACAGATACAACCGTTCCATGAACTTCAATGTTCTCTTGGAATTTTTTATTTTTGATGCAAGAAAACACTTAGTTTAATGTTTTCTTGATGTTCTATGATTAAAATCATTGTGTTTGGCAGCATTTGATGATCTGTAAAATTTCAAAAAAAAAAAAAAAAAGGCTGTGGGAAGCATTTTCTGATCAAAGTAGATTCTTCATTAATTATGCATTTTAAGTTCACAAATCATCAAAATATTGATTTTGGACCATTTTGGGATTTGATACGGCTAAATGGGACGTCAGAATTGTTGGAAATTATCAGATTTCTATTTGGGTCAATGGCGGGTCGAAACCAAGTCGCTTAGACCCGGCTGGAGGTTGAAGACGACTATTGTTGTCTTTTTTTTTTTTAAAGGTTAATGAAAACGACGTGTCGTTTTCAGTAAGAAATATACTGCCGTTCTCTGTAAAATGACGTCATGTTTGGGTATATTGATTAATTAAGTGAAACGAATCGTCGTTTCAATTCAGCAAAACCCTGATGCCTTTTTCCCTCATTTATGTTGTTTTTCAACAAATAAATAAATGCATTAATTAAATGTCTTAGTGATCTATATGATTTTTAATAATTAAAATTTAGCCACAGCACCTTTTATTATGCAAAATTATATATTAATTGGTTTAAGGATCACATTTAGTTAAAGGACATTTATTGTAATTAGTGATACTTAATATAATAAACTTTATTCCATAGGAATTTTTATTATATTAGTGTGACTAATTGGGATAAAATATCATATTATATTTTCTAATTTACCCACAAGAATTAGGAAATAAAATATAATTTGTTAGTTTTATCATACAGTTAAATGAATCTAATTAAATTAAAACTTTGGCCTATAGGCAAGTTTTATGTTACTAGATTCATGATTTTATGCATGATTTACGTTGGTAAAGCATGATTTATGTCTATTAGTCTTAATATTTAGGTCATAAACATGTTTGTTTTAATTTTGTAGTTGTATAGCCTGTGAATTTCTCTAATGTTCGATGTGATATCCTTGAACTGAAAAGGGATAACTATAAGGTCTGAAAGGAGAGAATTCTCTTTCACTTGGGGGAGATGGACATTGATTATGCTATAAGAAAAGACGAGCTCGTAATTATTGAAACCAGCACTCAGGATGAGATTGCTCTTGATGAGTGTTGGGAGCAATCTAATCACCTTAGCGTCATGTTTATAAAGACCAAGATCTCTGCTGGCATACGTGGTTTCATCGAACAGTATGACAAGGTCTGGGCATTACTGAAGGCCATTGATGTGCAGTTTGAAACTTCAAATAAGGCACTTGATAGCACCCTAATCATGAGGTTTTTGTCCTTAAGGCTCACCAGTGTGAGAGGTGTGCTTGAGCACATCATAGAAATGAGGGACATAGCAGCTCAACTTAAGAATCTTGAGATGGATATGTCTGAGTCTTTTCCAGTGCACTACATTTTGAACATCCTTCCAAAGCCATATGGGTCCTTTAAAATTTCTTACAACACATATAAAAACAAATGGTCAATCAACGAACTACTAACCATGTGTACTCAAGAAGAAGGGCAGCTTATATTGGAAATGGGTGAAACTGCACTAACAACGACCAAGGCAAAGAAACAGATCAAGACCAGAATTAAGCCAAGGATAAGGGGAAAGGTAAAATACCTTCTAAAGCTGTCAATAAGAAGGAATCTAAGTGTTTCTTCTATAAAAAGAAGGGACACATGAAGAAGGATTGTAAAAAATTTCAGAATTGGCTTGAGAAGAAAGGTAATCCAGTCTTATTTGTTTGCTATGAATCTAATATGGTTGATGTTATTTATAACACATAGTGGATTGATTCTAGATCTATAATGCATATTGCAAATACCTTATAGGGTATGCGAAACCCAAGAAAGCCAGTAGGAAGTGAGCTAAGTATCTCTTCAAGAAACAAGATGTGTTCACATGTGTAAGCTATTAGAACATACACTTTAGTTTTAAGCAGTGGTTTACTTTAGAATTGGATAAAACATTTTATGTTCTAAACTTTTTTAGGAACTTAATTTCTATATTAAGACTTGTACCTTTAGAATATTCCTTTACTTTTTTAGAAAAAATCTTCAATCTATTTTATAAATCTGATCTTGTTGGGAATGAAATTTTATCTAATGGTCTTTTCTCAATTAATTTGCAAAGTGAACCATCTTATACTACTATGCATGTTCAATTTGGCACTAAACGTTGTGTTATAAATAAGGATTCCTTTATATTGTGGCATCAGAGATTATGACATATCTTCATTAAGAGAATCAAAAGGTTTGTAAATGACGAAGTACTTAGTATTTTGGACTTTATTGACTTTGATACTTGTGTGGGTTGCATTAAGGAAAAGCTAACCAACAAGTCTAAGAAAGGTGCTAAGAGGAGTTCAAAAATATTAGAGATCATACATTCAGATATTTATGGTCTAGACATGGACTCATATAGTCCAAAATACTTCATCTCTTTCATAGATGATTACTCATGATACATTTATCTCTACTTGCTTTATACAAAGGACGAAGCATTGGATGCCTTTAAGATTTTCAAGGCAGAAGTAGAGAAACAATGCGGCAAACAAATTAAGATCGTGAGAATGAATAGAGGTGGAGAATATTACGGTAGATATACTGAGGATGGACAAGCTCAAGGTTCATTTGCAAAGTTTCTTCAAGAGCATGGGATATATGGCCAATAAACCATGCCTGGTTCCCCGGATCAGAATGGTGTGACAGAAAGAAGAAACTAAACATTAATGGACATGGTGCGGAGTATGTAGAGTAGCTCCAACCTTCCTAAGTCCTTGTGGACTAAAGCTCTTAAGACGGTTGTGTATATATTAAACCGAGTTCTGACCAAGGCTATCCCAAAGATGCCATTTGAGTTATGGAAAGGTTGGAAATTGAGTTTGTGACATATATGTGTTTAGGGATGTCCGTATGAAGTAAAAGTGTACAACCCACAAGAGATAAAGCTAGATCCAAGGACCCTTAGTGGGTATTTTGTTGGATATGTCGAAAGGCCCAAAGGGTATAGATTCTACTTTCCAACTCACAACACTATATTTTTGGAGTCAAGGAATGCCAAGTTTCTTGAGAATGACTTAATTGATGGGAACGATCAATTTTAGAACGTAGTTTTTAAAAGAGATCATACTGAAGCTCAACAGTCTACATTGAGTGATAGGTTGATTAATGTTCATAACACTCCTATAGTTCAACCAAATGTTGTGCAACCGATCATTGAAGCTTCACAAACTGCTGATAATTATCTAGAAGGTAAAGTTGCACAAGAACCACTGGAAACAGTTAAGCAACAAGTTGAACGATAGATCAATGTTGGAGCAACATTAAGAAGATCTAGTAGAGAGAGAAAATTGACAATTTCTAATGATTACGTTGTGTATCTACAAGAATCAAACTATAATATTGGAGCCGAAAATGATCCAAAAACATTTTCACAAGCCATGAGTTGCCAAGAATTGAAATTTTGGTACGATGCTATGAAGGATGAGATAAATTCCATGGCATCAAATGGATTCTGGGATCTTATCGAGTTGCCTGATAGTGCAAAAGCCATAGGATGTAAATGGGTCTATAAAACAAAGAAAAACTCATTGGGCAACATCAAAAGATATAAAGCAAGACTTGTTGCCAAAAGGTTCACTCAGAAGGAAGGAAATCGACTACAAGGAGACCTTTTCTCCTGTATCCAAGAAAGATTCTCTCCATATTATCTTGACACTCGTTGCTCATTTTGACTTAGAACTGCAGGAAATGGATATGAAAACAACATTTCTCAATGGTAATCTAGAGGAAGAGTTTTATATAAAACAACCAGAAGGATTCTTCTCTAGTAATGGTGAGCAATTAGTGTGTAAGCTTAAGAAATCCATTTATGGATTGAAACAAACCTCCCATCAGTGGTATTTAAAATTCCATGATGTCATCTCTTCATTTGGATTCGTAGAGAACATAATGGATCAATGTATATACTAGAAGGTCAGTGGGAGTAAAATTTGTTTCCTTGTCGTATATGTGGATGACATTCTACTTGTAACCATGACAAGGGTATGCTATATGAGGTGAAATAATTTCTCTCTAAAAACTTTGACATGAAGGATATGGGAGATGCATCCTTCGTTATAAGCATTACGATACATAGAGATAGATATAAAGGCATTTTAGGTCTGTCTCAAAAGACCTACATCAACAAAGTTTTGGAGAGATTTCGGATGAAAAATTGTTCACCGAGTATAGCTCCCATTGTAAAGGACAACAAACTCAATTTGAATCAGTGCTCGAAAAATGACCTTGAAAAAGAATAGATACACAACATTCCATATGTTTCAGCTGTTGGAGCCTTATGTATGCTCAAGTTTGCACAAGACCTGACATTGTATTTGCTGTAGAATGTTGGGTAGATATCGAAGTAATCTAGGATTAGACCATTGGAAGGCTGCAAAGAAGGTAATGAGATACTTGCAAGGAACCAAAGACTATATGCTTATGTATGGATAGACTAACAACTTGGAGGTCATTGGCTACCCTGACTTAGACTTTGCTAGCTATATTGATTCACAAAAATCAACTTTCGGATACATTTTCATGCTAATTGGTAGAGCTATTTCATGGAGGAGTGCCAATTAGATTTTGACTACTACTTCCACTTTAGAAGTCGAGTTTGTATCTTATTTTGAGGCTACCTCACATGGTGTATGGATCAAGGGTTTCATTTCTGGGCTTAGGATTATGGATTCTATCTCTAGGCCATTGAGAATGTTTTGTGACAATTTTGCTGTTGTTTTTATGGCTAAAAATAACAAGAGCGGTAGTCAAAGCAAACATATCAACACTAAATATCTAGCCATAGGAGAACGTATTAAGGACAAAGTAGTGGTCATTGAGCACATTAGCACTGAATTGATGATTGCCAATCCCTTGACTAAAGACATGCCACCAGTAAAATTTAGGAATCATGTAGACAGAATAAGACTTGTTTCCCTTATGTAATTTCATTGTACCCTTGTAGTGAAACTCTATATTTATGATATTTTCTTATTTTATCTTTAGTTAAGTGTACAAATTTATTTCTGAGAAATATCACTAAAGTTTAGACCTAGAATAAACAAAGGATTTGTTCATTAAGTTGCATGGGCAAATCTTGAGAGATAAAGTATATTGTAATATATGGAAGATAATATTCGTCGTTTAGAGGATCTATGGCTATGATTCACATATTTTGTTTCTTATTGTAATAGCTGATAGAATGTATGGGCTAAGTGGGAGAATGTTAGATCCTTGAACGTCCAAGGGTCTCATATAATTGGCCCATGTGGACCATTGTTAACCACCATTAACTGCCTCAATCGTGTGATGGCCACGGTTATAAAATAAAATTGTGTTTTGGGTCCCTAGGCATACAATTCCTTTTTTCAACAATAATACACCATCTAATGAGGGTTATGAGTGCTTAGAAAATCCAAGGAACACATTGTTTGTAAACGTTGTCAGAGTCGACCCGAAATTACGTCAATGGCAGGAGGTATGATTCGATCCTATATCTGCTTTCGTTTTCTGTGATTAAGTTGTTGTAATTGTCAAAATACATCAACAAAATAATGTATTATGGTAGTGGAAAGACAAAAGAGTAATTGTAAGGGATCCAAATCAAATCCTAGATTTTTTACCAACTATGAGTTATTGTTTGTTTTGTCGATAAATGTAATTTCTTATTGTTAACTTATCTGACAATCTTTTAAACATCTATTGTAACTCAGACATTAGTATGAAAGTTAAGATTAGTCTTAGAGTTAGTGTCTTTAATGTTATTTTATTAAAGTAAACATGAAATTTTTAAGGTGTTTGAGAGAGTTAGTTTGAACCAATTTTTTATTTAAAACATATAACTGTGGAGAGTTTTACATTGCAGTTGCTTTTTGTTTTATACTGTAACTATTGAGAGCTTTGTACTATGCACGATTCGAACTGAAAAGCTTAAAATGGTGTGCCAAGGTTTGTCTAAATTTGTGACACTAAGTCAACCAACAAATGTCGAAAGGGGGTAATTTTAAAGATATTAGCAATCTAAAGCGTTATACAGGAACTAAAAATGCAAGGCTGATATATATCATCTTTAACTTCACTATAGGGGAGGATTTTGTACATTTTTAAATAAAAAAGAGATACCTACCTTTCTATACTTTGAGTTTTAGTTCATACAAAAACTATGGTCTAGTTCGGCATTACTTCTTTCAACGTGCTTTTTGGTTTTTTAAACAAAAAAGGAAAACAAGGTGAAAAAAAATGTCTGGTAATTCATTTCTGTTTTTTATTTTTTTAAACTGTTCTTAAATTTTTAAAAATTCTAAAAACATAAAATCATTGCTTTCAAAATTTTTTAAACAACTTTTTTCGACTTTATGAATCTCTCTCGTGTTTGTCTTCTCCTTTCCCTTTCCTCACTTTGCCTCACCGGCGACTATGACGGCCACCATCTTTGGTCACCATCTTGCGGCTCGATCTGGTGAATAGTCGTCGGCACCCGAGATCTTGAAGCCAAGACCGAAAAGATGCCATAGGAGGAGCTCGAGGAGACCGAGGAGGAGGAGGAGAGATTTTTTTAATCCATGATTTTCGAAGAGAGAGAGAAAGTCTCTAATCTCCAAAGTTGAAGGAGACGAGGCCATTTGATTGTACCAGATCCTCCTCGCAGGTGATCGAGACTAGGTCATCGTTTGATCGTACGCCGTCCATCGAAAGTTGGTAATGGAAACACACTGAAGTGCCGCACTGTTCCGTGATCGAGACTAGGTCATCATCTGATCATACACCATCCGTCAAAATTTGGTAACGGAGATACACTGAAGTGCCGCATAGTTCTATCGAGATCTTCTGTTGGCGTGGATGATAAGCTTGTACCTTCAACACACGAATATTAATATCATGCCATAAACAACAGTAGAGAGAGAGAGGAGAGAGAGAGAGGGGAGAGCGTGTTGCAAAACAAATTTTAATATTATTATAATCAGTTTCGTCATTTGGGTAAAATAAACCTCTAGTGTTGTTTTTAAGTTCTATATTTATGGTTTACTTCATTTTTTGGTGCGCTTTCCAAGTTTCAATGCTTTTCTTTAATTATTAGTGGATTGGGTTTAATGTTCTGTATTTATTTGTTCTAATTATTAAATATGGTGTATTTGTTATGAAGAATGATTATCATTAAAAAAATGTGTGTTTTTTTTTTTTGTTGCATTAGAGAAAACCCGACCTCGACGGCAAGTTTAGCCCATAAACATGACCTCGACGGCGAGTCTGGCCTTCAAACACACCCTGACGGCAAGTCCATCTTGACCTAGACTCTAACCTCGGCCAAACAGACCCAAATGGGGAGCTGGCTTGCCATCTGGCCTAGACAATGAGTTCGATTCGTCAGCCCAACCCTAATAGCGAGTTCGTCTTGACCTTGCCTCCAACAGTTGAACAAATCCTGACCTCAACCACAACTCGGGTCATTGGTCCTATTATGTCCTATCGTTTCGATTAGTCGAGTTCAAATCAACTATATTGTTGTTTTTGTTTAAAAAATATGTAACAATATTTACTATCAAATATATTTTTTGTTTCTTTTATTTTTTTTAAATTGAAAACAAATTAGAGAAATCAAACATGTTTTTTATTTTAAAAATATAAAAATAAAAACAAGATAAAATATTTTTGTTTTTCTATTTAGAAAACAAAAAACAAAAATAATACCAAACTGACTCTATACATTTGATTTTTTTTTGTTTCATTAAATATTAAAATTAATACACAAATTTATATCTTTTTTCAAGTCAATCCTCAATTTTGACCAAATAAAATGTCTAAAATACCCTCAAATAGAAAATAAGAAAAATTTAAAAATATTAAGAATTCTTCTGAAGTGGATTTTTTTGCTTGATATCATTTTTTTTCTTTTTATTTTTTAAACTTTTAGTTCATTTTTTCTGACTTTACCTAAAGAAAATTTGGTTATTTTAAAGGTCAAAATTAATTATTGATGAAAATAAAATATAAATTTGTGTATTAAATATAATATAAAGTATATATTTGATAAGATAAAAAATTGAACTATAACTTCTTAATAAATCTAAAATAGAAGGCATAAAGGAGAAATACTCCAATAAAAGATTATATCTTTATTCAACTTTGACAATGTTTGTATGTTTAACTAGCAATAAATCTATATTTATCTTTATGATGGCATACACATTTAGAATGTATACTCCCTTGAATGTTTATTTTTATTTTTTTACATGAACTTATTGATATTAGTCTTTTTTATATATTTTTGAGAACATGTCAAAGTTTTCTGTAGTGGAAATGTTGTTTTGCACTACTATGAAGTTAAGTCTTTTTAATCGTCAGATTAAATTTGCAACAATGGGATCTATTAGTGTTCATATTAAGTAATATATTATGTGACACAAAAGTACTCCCACTCGTTAATCCAATTGTTACAATTTTATCGAACAATTTAAAAAATGTGTTCTACTCATTGGGCAAAACAACACGCCCAAAGTAGAAATTTTTATATGCACTCTTGCTAAAACCTTTTACTCTTTCTTTGTTCTTTTTCAATTTTCAACAGTGAACATCAAAATTTCAGCTTATCACTGATTCCACTAAAACTTTTTAATTTGAAATTTGGAATTATCTTTTTTTACCTAAAATTTCAAATATTCCCACTTAAACAAGTATAAGCATCACCATAGTCTAGATTTAATACTTTATTATAATAAACCTTAACTATAATATCTTTCACACTACAAATTTAGAAGGACTACACTTTTAAAATTAATTAAATCTTTCGACAAAAAAATAATTTAAAAAATTAGACAGATCTTTGGTGGAGAATAAATTATTCTCCATCAGTGGAGAACAAATTTAGACCGTTAGATTTTAATCAAATGGTAAAAACAAATGAAAGAGCACGAAACAAATATAAGGCTTCTCATATATGATTTTATTCTAATTCACAACCTAAAACCTAAAAACAAAAAATATATATATATCTGATAGAAAGAAAAAAAAAGGAAGATTTGATCTGCCACCAGAGTTAGTCGTTGGCGACCTTTAATTGCAATGATTGGTGGTGATCCACCCTCAGGTTGAGACGAAGAAGATTGCCACCACAAGGAGATCTGATTGCGGAGGTAGTGACAATGAGATCTAGTTCACCATGGGAAAACTTGTGATTACAAAGGCCCTTGACAATGGAATCTGGTTCGCGATGGTAGGGAGGGCTTTTGTGATGGAGGGCTCACGATCAATGGCTTCATTGTGAGAGATTCCATGACTTAATCATGATACAGGCTATGATTCCTCCACTAAATGTCACGACCTCTATTCTCTAGGGTGAAACCATAATATTATAGTTATTTATTATTATTTTGCTTGTAGCTTTGCTTGTCTACATTATAATATGATTTGCCATAAGATTGAGTGGGAAGAGGTTTTCAAAGAGAGGACCTAAGGCCTCCATCATTGGTCTATAGGAAGACCATGATAGTTCTGACCCCTAGGAAGGGACTTCGTCATGTACTAGGTTGGATCTCTATGAGGATAGCATGATTTATGGTTGCACACCCCTAGATGGTGATTGTAAATCATGGATAAAATATTGAAACGATGGTTATACACTCATGTTAATTTTATTATTAACCTTTCTTAGGAGCTCTATCAATAAAATTAATGGCCAAAGAAACAATTATTAATATATACTGGATCATACAAGTCCTAGATAGCATATATTAATCAAGGAGATTCGTGTTTCTGATTGAATTTGGCATGACTCCTCTAGGAGCTTGTTGAATTTTGAGTTGGGAATTATCATTGTAAGGTTGTGATATTTTCAAGATTTTGACACATAAACACATTTGTATGTTTTTACATGATCGTGTTATCTTACTAAATTTTTTTGCTATGTTTGCTTATGTTTGGTATATGATTCTTTATTGTAGATTAAAAATGTCAAAAAATGCTTTATCGTTGATACTTGACAAAAACCAATCAACTGGAGAAAATTATAATGATTGAAAATGGAACCTAGATATCATCCTCTCCTTCGAGAAACTGAAATTTGTGCTGACAACCCCTTGTCCTCCCAAGCCAATGGGAGATTTCACCAATGATCAATTCTAAGCATATGATTGTTGGATAGATGTAAATGATCAGGCCCGCTGCTATGTTTTGGCCAACATAAATAACGTGCTGCAGGCTTAACATGAGGATTATGAGACTGCTAAGTAGATCTTGGATAATCTAGAAGACATGTTTAGAGGTCAGGCCCTAACAAAGCGACAAGGGGCACTTTGGAAAATCTTAAACTATAAGCAGAGGTTGGGGATGTCTGTAAAGGAGCACATGATGTTGGTCATGGGTTACGTCGCTGAGGCAGAAACCAATGGAGCCGACATTGATGCTAAAACTCATATGACTGTGGTCTTTGAGACTCTGTCAGAGAAATTTATTCCATTTAGAACTATATTTAATTTAAGCAATAGGCGGGATATGACCTTAACAAAGTTGATGAAACAGTTATAGGAGTTTGAACTGCTGATCAGGGAGTCTCTTACTGGTGGCAAGGCCAATTTGGCGGCTGCTTCTTGGTCTAATCCCAATTTTGGGAATGAAGAGAAACAACAGGCCAAAAACATGAAGTCTTTTGTTCCTGCTAACAACAAGAAGAAGAACAAGTACCTAAAGAAGCTAAAGTGTTTCTTGTTAGACGTGTATGCCCTAAGAAGTAAAATGTAATATGTTTTTTGAGACATTTTTATTAATAAATAATTCATTCATTATTTATGTACCAAATTTGGTCCTCTTTATATTCATATTTGTTGAATGTACGTTAAGCAAACAAAAGTCTAAGACTGTCGATCTAAACCTTTAAGAATTGGGCATATGATGGACAGATTATGCGGAAGACATGATTCTTAAGGTGGTGGTCTAAATTATAAGATCCACAATCGAGGGAACAAAGTTGGGCACTTTATTAATGTAAAGATTGTTATGTTGTCTATATCCCTATTGGGAGATGGTTTGTCTTGGCCATTGGAGGTAGACTCTGTAAATAAAAACGTTGACACATTGTCATAGGTGATGATATGTTGGATCGGGACATAAAGTGAATTGATTTGTATTAATAATTTTTTTTCGCAAATTGATTCACTTTAGACAATTATTTGTATTGTATCTTAATCCTGAGATGAATAGTGGGCCCATTGTCTTGACTTGTGTCATTTGATGTACCAAAGGGTGACACCCATATTTTAATAGTGATATGCATACCGATACGTTGGAGGTATGACTCTTGATAGTGTAGACCTGTTATTCATAGATTTGGAATCCCTAGCTCCTCTTTAGGAGTAGTGACATCCTCTTATATGCGTTATCCTATAATTAAAAAACTGAAGCGCTCAACCATTTGGATACATAGGTGTAACCGAATGCTATACCATCTTTAGATGGTAAGTTTTTCGATGGTGAGATAATGGAACAAAAGATAAAAATAATCGAGAAGGTAAGACAGAACTTGTCCTTAAGCTGATTATGGATAATCCTATGGGGATACGATACACTATGATATATCATGGAGATTTAGCTATACAGGCTTCGTAATTCTATTGAGTTCAAGAGTGCAGTTCCAAACTTTTAGTGAAGCAGCATTGGAGTTGATAATTATTAAATGTATATCTGGGATATTGGGTTTCATAATTATCGGGAGCTTAAACTATATAGGTCTATTTGGTCCCTTTTGCTAGCTCATAAAAATCTTGTAACGATACAGCATACTTTTTTAATAGTTGGTGACTTATGTCAAATTTATCAGATGTGTTGATATTTAAAAAAAATCAGATAATTCATGTCTGTTTATCAGTTGAATTAATTTTGTGATAAAATTAATACAAGATAAACTTGTTGAATTATCGAGATGAGATAATTCTTGTCTGTTTATCAGTTAAATTAATTTTGAATTAATTTAAGATAAACTTGTTGAATTGTTAGTAATTCATTTATTTTCTAGAGATTATCTAGATAAAGTTGTTTTAATTAGATAATTTTTCTATTGGGTTATTTGAATTAAAATTGATACTTTATCCTATAAAATCTCCTCAGGTTCAGCCTGTCAATGGGGCAAGTTTAGTATGCCAGTTAGACAGATCGGCATGCCGACCGCACGATAAAAAGATCACGTATTTTTACACAAATTTCATCAAATATTGATTCGAATTTGACTCTGATTCGAATTTTGAGGCATTATCTGATAAGGA
>CAMOHE010049682.1:25623-52562 GCA_946598075.1 Artocarpus hirsutus | reverse complement strand
ATATATGATTTTATTCTAATTCACAACCTAAAACCTAAAAACAAAAAAATATATATATATATTTGATAGAAAGAAAAAAAAAGGAAGATTTGATCTGCCACCAGAGTTAGTCATTGGCGACCTTTAATTGCAATGATTGGTGGTGATCCACCCTCAGGTTGAGACGAAGAAGATTGCCACCACAAGGAGATCTGATTGTAGAGGCAGTGACAATGAGATCTAGTTCACCATGGGAAAACTTGTGATTGCAAAGGCCCTTGACAATGGAATATGGTTCACGATGGTAGGGAGGGCTTTTGTGATGGAGGGCTCACGATCCATGGCTTCATTGTGAGAGATTCCATGACTTAATCATGGTAGAGGCTATGATTCCTCCACTAAATGTCACGACCTCTATTCTCTAGGGTGAAACCATAATATTATAGTTATTTATTATTATTTTGCTTGTAGCTTTGCTTGATTGCTTTGCTTGTCTACATTATAATATGATTTGCCATGTATATTGGTAACATGCAATATAGAATAGGGAATGCCGCTCAATTAAAATTTGTTCATACATGTTTTTAAAATAAAACCTTGATTTCAAAAGATTGAGTGGGAGAAGGTTTTCAAAGAGAGGACCTAAGGCCTCCATCGTTGGTCTATAGGAAGAACATGATAGTTTCGACCCCTAGGAAGGGACTTCGTCATGTACTAGGTTGGATCTCTAAGAGGATAAGGTATTTTAGCATGATTTATGGATGCACACCCCTAGATGGTGATTGTAAATCATGGATAAAATATTGAAACGATGGTTATACACTCATGTTAATTTTATTATTAACCTTCCTTAGGAGCTCTATCAATAAAATTAATGGCCAAAGAAACGATTTTTAATATATACTGGATCATACAAGTCCTAGATAGCATATATTAATCAAGAGGGGATTCATGTTTCTGATTGAATTTAGCATGACTCCTCTAGGAGCTTGTTGAATTTTGAGTTGGGAATTATCGTTGTAAGGTTGTGATATTTTCAAGGTTTTGACACATAAACACATTTGTATGTTTTTACATGATCGTGTTATCTTACTAAATTTTTATGCTATGTTTGCTTATGTTTGGTACATGATTCATTATTGTAGATTAAAAATGTCAAAAAACGCTTTATCGTTGATACTTGACAAAAACCAATCAACCGGAGAAAATTATAATGATTGAAAATGGAACCTAGATATCATCCTCTCCTTTGAGAAACTGAAATTTATGCTGACAACCCCTTGTCCTCCCAAGCCTATGGGAGATTTCACCAATGATCAATTCTAAGCATATGATTGTTGGATAGATGCAAATGATCAGGCCCGCTGCTATGTTTTGGCTAACATGAATAACGTGCTACAGGCTTAACATGAGGATTATGAGACTGCTAAGTAGATCTTGGATAATCTATAAGACATGTTTGGAGGTCAGGCCCTAACAAAGCGACAAGGGGCACTTTGGAAAATCTTAAACTATAAGCAGAGGTCGGGGACATCTGTAAAGGAGCATATGATGTTGGTCATAGGTTACCTCACTGAGGCAGAAACCAATGGAGCCGACATTGATGCTAAAACTCATATGACTATGGTCTTTGAGACTCTGTCAAAGGAATTTATTCCATTTAGAGCTATATTTAATTTAAGCAATAGGCGGGATATGACCTTAACAAAGTTGATGAAACAGTTATAGGAGTTGAACTGCTGATCAGGGAGTCTCTTGCTGGTGGCAAGGCCAATTTGGTGGCTGCTTCTTGTTCCAATCCCAATTTTGAGAATGGAGAGAAACAACAGGCCAAAAACAGGAAGTCTTTTGTTCCTGCTAACAACAAGAAGAAGAACAAGTACCTAAAGAAGCTAAAGTGCTTCTTGTTAGACGTGTATGCCCTAAGAAGTAAAAATGTAATATGTTTTTGGAGAAATTTTTATTAATAAATAATTCATTCATTATTTATGTACCAAATTTGGTCCTCTTTATATTCATATTTGTTGAATGTACGTTAAGCAAACAAAAGTCTAAGACTATTGGTCTAAACCTTTAAGAATTGGGCATATGATGGACAGATTATGCGAAAGACATGATTCTTAAGGTGACGGTCTAAATTATAAGATCCACTATTGAGGGAACAAAGTTGGGCACTTTATTCATGTAAAGATTGTTATGTTGTCTATATCCCTATTGGGAGATGGTTTGTCTTGGCCATCAGAGGTAGACTCTGTAAATAAAAACATTGACACATTGTCATAGGTGACGATATGTTGGATCAGGACATAAAGTGAATTAATTTGTATTAATAATTTTTCTTGGCAAAATGATTCACTTTAGACAATTAATTGTATTGTATCTTAATCCTGAGATGAATAGTGGGCCCATTGTCTTGACTTGTGTCTTTTGATGTTCCAAAGGGTGACACCCACATTTTAATAGTGGTATGCATACCGATACATTAGAGGTATGACTCTTGATAGTGTAGACCTATTATTCATAGATTTGGAATCCCTAGCTCCTCTTTAGGAGTAGTGACATCCTCTTATATGCATTATCCTATAATTGAAAAACTAAAGCGCTCAACCATTTGGATACATAGGTGTATCCGAATGCTATACCATCTTTAGATGGTATAGCATTCGGACTTTAGATGGTAAGTTTTTTGATGGTGAGATAATGGAACAAAAGATAAAAATAATCGAGAAGGTAAGACAGAACTTGTCCTTAAGATGATTGTAGATAATCCTATGGGGATACGATATACTATGATATGTCATGGAGATTTAGCTATACAGGCTTTGTAATTCTATGTAGTTCAAGAGTGCAGCTCCAAACTTTTAGTGGAGTAGCATTGGAGTTGATAATTATTAATGTATATCTAGGATATTGGGTTTCATAATTATTGGGAGCTTAAACTATATAAGTCTATTTGGTCCCTTTTGCTAGCTCATAAAAATCTTGTAACGATACGGCATACTTTTCCAATAGTTGGTGACTTATGTCAGATTTATCAGATGTGTTAATATTTAAAAAAAATCAGATAATTCATGTCTGTTTATCAGTTGAATTAATTTTGTGATAAAATTAATACAAGATAAACTTGTTGAATTATCGAGATGAGATAATTCTTGTCTATTTATCGGTTAGATTAATTTTGAATTAATTCAAGATAAACTTGTTGAATTGTTAGTAATTCATTTATTTTCCTAGAGATTATCTAGATAAAGTTGTTTTAATTAGATAATTTTTCTATTGGGTTATTTGAATTAAAATTGAGACTTTATCCTATAAAATCTAGGGTAGAAAATGAAAGATTTGCTGAGATTTTTATCAATAATTCAGCATGTCGATCCTCAGGTTCAGCCTGCCAATGGGGCAAGTTTAGTATGCCAGTTAGACAGATCGGCATGCCGACCGTGCGATAAAAAGATCACATATTTTTACACAAATTTCATCAAATATTGATTCGAATTTGACTCTGATTCGAATTTTGAGGCATTATCTGATAAGGTTGATAACTATCCCTAACCTCTATAAAAAGAGAGTGAGTCTCATTATTATGTAGATCAATTTGAGAGATTAAGAGTGAAACTCTGCTAGTGAGACTTTAAAACTCCTTGAGAGCTCTTATTCACAAATCACGAACACTAGCTTTAGGTTCTCTCAATCGATTGGAAAGAGAGTCGCCTCGTGAAAGAGTTGTACGTGTGAGCCTACACTTACTCCGATTGTAGATAAAGAATAGCAAAGAAGGCGAATCGGTTGAGGTCCTTTTAGAACGTTACTTCTCTTCATTGATTGCAGAAGCTTTTTGGAACATTGATGTTAGTAAGATCTGGTTAATTTATGCATATAGCGTGTCAAATTTGTGTTTTGAAAAATACTCTAATATAAAAATTTTAAAAATATCGCTGCGTATTATTTTTTCCAACAATTGGCATCAAAGCCATGGTTTTTACATAAATTTACGATTTTATGATCATGCTATATGGGCAAATTATGTGATTTTAATCTTTCCTATGTTTGAATTTAATTTTATAGAAAGTTGGCACTCTAGGGTTTCTATATATTTTTATGTTATCATGGATTATATGGTGAATGTTTATTAATTAATTATGGTTGATTAAATTATTATTTAATTTTTTATTGATTAATTAATTTTACCAGTTATGGTTCTTTAGAGGTTAGAATGTATATCTAGGTTTTTCATGTAATTAGATGGCGGACTATTATGCATCTCCATCTAAGAATTATTATTTAATTTTAAATTTTTAAGAATTTTGTAATTAAATAATCATTCGGAGAAGACGGATCTAGAAGGCAAATTTAGAAGATAGATAATGGCGCCCCCAAGTATTTTCAGAGTCTCTAATTTTATGTTTTTGAATTGTTTAAAATAAAATTGATAAATTGCATTCGAAATTGTATTTTCTAAAAATGGTAGTTTATGCTCGGTCTGCATACTAAACTCTCTAGTTCGACAGGCCGATGGTCATAAATCGACAGGCCGGACGTGAGGTTCAACAGGTTGTCAGCGGGGTAGAAATCAGGTGGCTCTGGCGGTAGGCCTTACTTACCAGTTTGGTAGGAAAAGATCGACAGGCCGGTGGGTCATGACCAATAGGTCGATCACACAAATCGTCTTGCCAGCAAAGAGCCAGAAATTTCTCTAAAAAAGGTGTAGTTTTTTGTGCAGTTTTAATTTTATTTTTGGGATAATTCTGAGAAACATTAACTGACCCTTAAGAATAGAGGACCTATGGACTCCATCGTTGGTCCATAGGAAGAACATGGTGGCCTCGACCCCTAAGAAGGGATTTCTATCATGTACCAGATTGGATCTCCGAGAAGATAAGGTATTTTCACATGATTTATGGTTGCACACCCTTAGGTGGTGATTATAAATCATAGATTGAATATTGAAACGATGGTTATATACTCATGTTAATTTTATTACTAACATCCCTTGGGAGCTTTATTAATAAAATTAATGGACAAAAAAATGATTATTAATATATGCTGGATCATACGGGTCTAGATGGCATATATTAATCAGGAGGGGATCAGTGTTCCTGATTGAATTTGGCATGACTCCTCTAGGAGCTTGTTGAATTCTGAGTTGAGAATTGTCGTTGTAAGGTTGTGATATTTTCAAGGTTTTAACACATAAACACATTTGTATGTTTTTACATGATTGTTATCTTACTAAATTATTATGCCATGTTTACTTATGTTTGGTATATGATTCTTTATTGTAGATAAAAAAATGTCTAAAAACGCTTTATCTTTGATACTTGACAAAAACCAATTAATCGAAAAGAATTATAATGATTGAAAACAGAACCTAGATATCATCCTCTCCTTTGAGAAACTGAAATTTGTACTGATAACCCTTTGTCCTCCCGAGCCTACGGGAGATTCCACCAATGAACAATTCCAAGCATATGATCGTTAGAAAGATGCAAACGATCAGGCCCGCTGCTATGTTGTGGCTATCATGAATAACGTGCTGCAGGCTCAACATAAGGATTATGAGACTGCTAAGCAGATCTTGGATAATTTAGAAGACATGTTTAGAGGCCAAGCCCTAACAAAGCAGCAAGGGGCTCTTTGGAAACTCTTGAACCGTAAGTAAAGGCCAGGCATATCTGTAAAGGAGCACATGATGTTGGTCATGGGTTACCTCACTAAGGTATAAACCAATGGAGCCAACATCGATGTTGAAACTCAGATGACTATGGTTTTTGAGACTCTGTCAAAGGAATTTATTCCATTTAGAGCTACTTTTAATTTGAGCAAGAGGCAGGATATGATCTTAACAGAATTAATGAAACAGTTATAGGAGTTCAAACTGCTGATCAAGGAGTCTCCTGTTGGTAGTGAGGCCAATTTGGCGGCTGCTTCTGATTTCAATCCTAATTTTGGGAATGGAAGAAGCAACGGGTCAAGAATGGGAAGTCTTTTATTCTTGCTAACAACAAAAGCAGGAAGAAAAAGAAGAAGAAGAACCCAAGGAAGCTAAAGTGCTTCTTTTGTGGGAAAGTCGGGCACATCAAGAAGCATTGCAAGGACTTCCTTTCCAAAGGAGGTAGGTGTGATCTTTTGTGTTTAGAAACTTGTTTGGTTGAGGAATCCAGTGACATTTAGATTTTAAATCAGAGTATTTTTCAAAACACAAGTTTGACATGCTATATGTATAAATTAACCTGATCTTACTGACCTTGTATATGCCAAAAAGCTCCCGTAGCTTGTGTAGAGAAGTAACATTCCTCTTAGCGGAACCAACTGGTCTTCTTTCTATCTTTATTTTGATAATTATAGGAATTTAATTTTGCGAGATTGTTTTTATGTTCCTAAATTTAAAAGGAATTTAATTTATGTAGCTTGTTTATTTAAAGACTCCTATTTGGTTTCTTTTAATAATAAAGTGGTGATTTTTAAAAACAAATCTTTTATCCGTTTTGGATGGATGCAAAATAATCTATATTTTATCAAACCTAAGATGGACTTACTGCTTAATGCTAAGATAAATGATCATAACTCTAAAAGACTTAAAACTTCTTTCTTTAATAAGACTTATCTTTGGCATTTGCACTTGGTCATATTAACCTAAATCGGATTCAAAGGTTGGTAAGGGATGGAATTTTAAGTCACTTAAAGGTAGAATCTATACCTTAATGTGAATCTTCTTTGGAGGGTAAAATGACCAAAAGACTACTCGAGCCTAAGGGCAATAGAGTTGAAGGGGTTCTAGAACTTGTGCATAGTGATGTTTGTAGACCGATAAACATCCGGGCATAAGGAGGGTATGAGTACTTCGTCACTTTTATTGACGATTACTCAAGGTATGAGTATGTGTACCTAATACACCACAAAAGCAAAGCTTTTGACAAGTTCAGGAAGTTTCGGGCCAAAGTGAAAAAACAATTGGGTAGACCCATAAAGACACTTCGATATGGTCGAGGTAGAGAATACCTTTCTGATGAGTTCTTGGGACACTTATTAGAGAATGAGATTTTATCCCGTTTGACTATGCCAGGCACTCTATAGCAGAATGGCATAGCGAAGAGAAGGAATAGGACTTTATTAGACATGGCTAGGTTCATGATGAGTTATTCATCATTGCCTTTATCCTTTTAGAGATATGCATTACAAACCACATGTTATCTTTTTAACAACGTGTCTTTAAAATCGGTCCTTAAAACTCCTCACGAGTTGTGGATGGGCAAGAAGACATCCTTAAACTATATTCGCATATGGGGATATCCAACTCATGTCCTGTTTAAGGATGCGAATAAGTTGAAAGCACGTTTGGAAGTTCATGGTTTGTAGAAGATCCAAAAGGGACTAAAGAGGGTTATTTCTATAACCCAAAGGAAAATAAAGTCATGGTTTCAACTAATGCAACTTTCCTTGAGGAAAGTTACATGGACGACTTTAATCCTCGAAGCAAAGTGGTGCTTGAGGAGTTAAGGAGTGATCCAATCACTCCGGAGGTTTTTAATGAAATCGTTCTGATCAGTGTAGAAAGACTAAACGAACCTGAACAACAACCTAAGGGGATTCGGTGTAGTGGTAGGATCAGGCATCAACCCGAGAGGTATATGTTCCATGGTAAGGCCTTCTTTGTTGAACTAGATGAACATGATAGGGATCCTTACACTTACGCAGAGACTATGGAGGATGTTGATTCAAAACTCTGGACAAAAACTTATGCTTCGGCAATAGGTAGTCTCATGTATGCCATGCTTTGCACAGGACCGGATATTTGTTATGTGGTTGAGATTGTAAGTCGATTTCAAGCGGATCCGGGACTGAACCATTGGGTTATGGTTAAGCATATTTTCAAGTACCTGAGAAGGACTCAAGGGTATATGCTTGTGTATTCGGGTGAGAACTTAACTCTTCTAGGATATACTGACTTGAATTTTCAATCCTGTCTAAATTTTAGGAGATTAACTTTAGGTTTTGTATTTACTCTAGGCAGTATTGCCATCAATTGGAGAAGTGTGAAGCAAGATTGCACTTCGGATTCAACAATGAAGGCTGAGCATGTGGCAGCTAATGATGCTTTGAAAGAAGCAATGTGGCTCCGCAAGCTCTTTGGGGTTCTTGAGGTAATTTCTAGTATGGATAAGGCGGTTTCATTACACTGTGTAACAGTGCGGTGGCAGCTAATGTTAAGGAACCAAGATTTCATAAGAAGAGTAAGCATATTGATCAAAAGTATCATGTAATAAAGGACTTCGTCGAGGGCGGGCATGTCACGGAGTGTAAAATCGCGTCAGAGGACAATTTAGCTGATCCATTCATGAAAACACTTATTGGGAGAGTCTTCGAGAGGCATGTGGAAGCAATAAGGATATGAGATTTATCATATTTACTCACTTAGCGCAAGTGAGAGATTGTTAGACGTGCATACCCTAAGGAATAAAAATGTAACATTTTTCCAACACCAACATGCCAGCATGTGCAGCTACGAGCTTTACTTTGCACGGTCGTGTGAACTTTGTAAGTTCACTACGAATTCTTCGATTGCGGCCGTAAGGATTTCTCTCTACAAGGGCGTGCAAGTAGGTCAAAAAATCTAATTTTTTCTTGTGTTTTTCTCATTTTCTTGCTTCTCCTTGGTAAAATTTGGGTTGGTGGCTCTGCCCGAGGGACTTCATGCCCCTTTCCAACCTACCTTACTAGAAAGATTGATCCTCGAAATCTTTTCCATAAAGTGATATTGTAAAAGGTGTTAAATTTGATTCCATATTTCTTAACACATTGTTCACAGTTCAAACACTCTTCTAAACACCCTATAAAGTGATTCTGTATTTTCTTTTCTAATTTAAGCTGAATATTGTTAATAAATTTTTTTAAGCCTTGACCTGCAAATATCTTTTCATTTTCTTCCTCAACTTGAGAACTCATGGTCAATTACATTCAAACAAGCTCATGAATAAATTGCCAAAAGATATGCCAAACAGGTCAAATCTAAACATTAATATATACATATTTGCCACTGTCGGTTTGTCAGCTGTCTGTAAAAACCATTTGAAAAGACTCTCACATGAAAACCCAAAGTCGCTAATCTAGCCGAAATCCAATAAATTTGTCAATAAAAAAATAAAATAAATGATAAACAATGCTATGCTCCAGTTCGCAAGACGCCAATGTTGCCATCTTTTGCCACGTGTAAGAAATCCAAGTGGAAAGATCAGATCTCATGTGCGCAGAGCGCCACCTGCTCACTCTAGGACCTCGTATTGTAGTTTAATCGTTGCATTCACACGCATCATTTTGACAAAATAAATAAATAAGTAAGAAATCACGAAATCAGAGAAATCTAACCATAGCACTAGCTGGCAGCTGCCCAGAAAATCACACTTCACAAGTCACAAAGGGAGAAAATGGAGATGGAATTTTCTGCTGATTTTCCTCGAGCATCTTGAAGGAGAAGAAGAAGGTTAGAGATTTATTTGTACTACCAGCTAGATCAAGTTCTTAGTAAATCCTTATACTTCGGTTGTTCATGTTCTTGAGTTATCTCTAGATAGATAATCTTTTACATTTCTTGCTTTTTTCTGCTCAATTCATAGATCTCTCAAACCATTTACCGTTTTCTTCCAAGATCTGAAAACAAAGCTCGAATAGAAAAAGAAAGAAACCCATTTAGTTTTGTTGTCGAATCTCTGAGTTATTGTTGTTCTTTTGGCGTTTTGGTCGTCTGGGTATTTTCCATCTTAGTTTTAGAACAAGGATATTGCTTTAAACAATGCTGGGAAGGCCTTCGTTTTCTAGAACTGGAAGCTTCCGGCCTGAGAATTTGGGCCCAAATGCCCTTGCCCTGATTGGAAACCTTTGCTTTACTCTCTTTGTGCTTGGAGTGTTAATTTTCACAATTATAGCCGCCACTTATGAACCCGAAGACCCTTTGTTCCACCCAACAACCAAGATCACAACTTTCCTCACATCCACATCCAATGCCACTTTTAAATCTGACAACACCGTGGTCAAGACCGGTGAGGATTTCATGGCCGCAAACCAGACCGCATTTGCAACTTTTATAAACATCATTGATGTCGAAAAGATGACCGGTCATGATAATTCAGATGGTGGAAGTGCTGTTGAAGAGAAGTCAGGTGATTGTGAGGGTAATGTGGATACCCCCATTGACTGTAGGGACCCAGAAGTGTTCCATTTGTTGATGAGAGCTGCCATAGAGCGATTCCCGGATATTCATTTTTACCGGTTTGGGAAACCGGTTGCTGGACCGGGGGTGGGGACTTGCGATATGGCATGGCGGTTTAGGCCCAAGGAAGGGAAGACTGCCTCCTTTTACAAGGACTATAGGAGGTTTGTGATTGCGAGGTCAACGAATTGTACTCTGAGTGTTACTGACATTGGAGACTACCATAGTGGTGTGCTTGCAAGGAAAAGGAAGAAGAATCAGACTCCTGGGTTCGAGAAGAGACCTCTGAAACAAGAAGAGGTTAAGTTTTTGCCTGTTGTTGGGGAGGTTGTGAATGACTCCCTTCCTGTGGTTGAGTCCGAAGGGTCATTTAGTCGCGGCAAGTATTTAATTTATGTAGGTGGTGGAGATAGGTGCAAGAACATGAACCATTACTTGTGGAGTTTCCTTTGTGCTCTTGGTGAAGCTCAGTACCTTAACCGAACTTTGGTTACGGATTTGAGCATTTGTCTATCTTCGATTTACACTTCATCCAATCAGGATGAGGAAGGGAAGGATTTCAGGCTTTACTTTGATTTTGAGCATTTGAGGGAGTCGGCCTCTGTGTTAGACCAGGGCCAATTTTGGACAGATTGGAGCAAGTGGCAGAAGAGAGATGGCTTGAGCCTTCACCTTGTGGAGGACTTCAGGGTCACGCCAATGAAACTTGTGGAAGTCAAGGATGCTTTAATCATGAGAAAGTTTGGATCCGTGGAGCCAGATAATTACTGGTACAGAGTCTGTGAAGGAGAAACCGAATCTGTTGTCCAGCGACCTTGGCATTTGATCTGGAAGTCAAGAAGGTTTCTGGATATAGTTTTGGCAATTGCGACAAGATTGAACTGGGACTACGACTCCATACACATTGTGAGAGGAGAAAAGGCGAGGAACAAAGAGCTTTGGCCAAACCTTGATCAAGATACTTCACCTAATGCGCTACTGTCAACCTTGCAGGACAAAATAGAAGGTGGGAGAAACCTTTACATTGCAACAAGTGAACCTGATCAATCTTTCTTTGACCCTTTGAAGGACAAGTACTCTACTCATTTTCTTGACGAGTACAAGGATCTTTGGGATGAGAACAGCGAATGGTACACCGAGATGACAAAGCTCAACAACGGGAATTCTGTCGAATTTGACGGATACATGAGAGTATCAGTTGATACTGAAGTGTTCTTGAGGGGGAAGAAGCAGCTTGAAACCTTTAATGATCTCACCAAGGATTGCAAGGATGGCATCAACACTTGCAGCATTGCATCAAGCTAAAATACCAAACACACGAGCTACAATTCTAAGCTTCTTGTGTTTTCTCTATTTGAGAATATCCATGTGTCTTTTTTATTTTTTTGTTTGTGCTATTGTCTTCTCTTGCGTTTCAAAACTTGTAGGCCCTAAATTGAAAATCTTACTAGCATTATATACGCCCTTGTGAGTTTTGGACGTCTAGAATAGAAACTGCCAGTATTTTATCACTGGGATTCTTATGAGTTTTATGTCTGTATTTGACTTAAATGCGTTTTGATTTTAATGTTATTCTCTTTAACCGTTTTGTCCGCTAATATGGTAGCCCGTCAGTATGGAATTGACCTCTCAGATATCCCTTTTCAGTATTGTTTGGTTTCCTTTTCGAGACTCTTTTAAGAACCCTGCACTGGATGATTAACCTTTTTTTGGAGGCATGCTGAGTGTGTTTGAAAAATTAGTTAGAACTTGAAATTTGAAGTTAAAAGTTGTAGTATGTAAGAGCTTTACACTAGCAAACTTTTTCTTTTCTCTATAGCATGTGATAACTTTACGTTGTAGCAAATTGAACTTTGTTTTTCTAACGTGCTTTCTAAATGAAGCCTAAGGTTGGAAGTTTCTAGAGGGTGTAAGGTGCCCTTTTCCAAGTGCAATATAGGACTATTTAATCATACCACATGGGCTCCCATAAAGGTTGTAGCAAGTATTAGGGGCAACCATCATGGACCATGCAATCATAGTAACCAAGTAAATGATTTCTTTTACAAATTAGAGCCGTCTGTTTCCATTATTATCAAGTGGGTTTGTTTTCATACCAAGCAGGCATGCATGCAATTCAAGCGAAAAAAAAAAAAAAAAAAAAAAAAAACCAAAAAGGTAGGCATACAGGACAAAAATGTAGGCGTACATGCGTTCTCTAGTACTGGTCCTTGCTACCTCTTTGGGAAAACCATCCACTTCTCACAATATGTTGCCACAAGCAGAATAATCCTCTCCCAGATATACGATAATAATTAGAGTTTTGCCTTTGGTCCTTCCAAAAGGATCGGGACGGACTAGTCCTATACAATAATATGTAGGACTATAACATGTAGAACGAGGAATTATAATATGATATTTATTTTATGCAAGCAATTTCAGAAGGGTAGTAGTGTGCGCGATACATAAATTTGTTCTTGGTATACCTTTACAGAGTCATTGTTACATAAAATGAATATCGTGCTAGTTCCTCTACTTTTTCAGATTACTTGTAGAACCTATCGTCATGAACGATTTATGCCTTTGCCTATAGGTCCTTTTGTTTCTTGTATGAGAAGACTCGAAGAAACAAAGAAGCTAGTCCTATCCTTGGTAGAGGGTAGTCTTTGATAATTCTATACTGAAACAAAATAAACTTGTGTAGGGAAAAAAAGAAAAAATAGTATCGACCGGAGCATCTTCCTCCGAAAACTGTTTGAACTTTGAATTATTGAGGGAAATTTGTAATCCAGAACAAAATTGCTCCACCTAGTATTTACAACGCAAAATTAATAGCTCAGAAATGCTGAATTCAGTGGCTACAATCTGCAACACGAGTTAAAGGCTATGAACAAAAAGAAGAACATCCTCCGCCCTTCTGTTCTCGGTTCTTTATTGTCGTCCAATATACTCCTGACAAATGAATCGCCACTTTCTCTCCTTTTTTATTTTTTATTTTTTATATACAGACATCAGTACACGAGTCAGTCTGCAAAACTTCAATCATTTCCTACCAGTCTTCCACTTTTTTACAGGAATCAGAGTCACCTTTTTGCCAGGGCGGTTATTTTTTGTTTCAGTTGGTCTTAACACTGGAATGCCAACTTGGTTGGTCTTAACACTGGAATGCCAACTTGGTGCTGATTTTCATTCTCCTTGTCTTCTGCAAATGGCTTGACCTCAAATGCACCGTGAGTGAATCCTCTAGCGACCTAACAAATTGCAGCGGAGAATCAGTATTTTGGCAATGCGAACATAATAGGAAGGAAAGACTCTTGAGTTTCCCAAACAAAATAGTTCTTCAATCATCATGGCAAATCACACAGGCAGTTCATTCAAGCAAATATCTAATGAGGCCCCCCTTAAATCTGGTTGCAAAGTACTATGCTTTTTCAGGCATTGGATGATGGCGGAAAAAGATCTTCACTATTATAATTTTTTGTAGTTGGGTAACACATGACAAAGGCAGCTCATTTTTTGACAGGGCCAACATCAATTTTTCCATCATCTAACATCTGGTAAATTTGCTTGTACAGTACAACCAAAAAAGGCCAGGTCTTGGAATTGTTCTGGTTATCTGACATGCAAATTACATCAAGTCTTTTGAGTTTTTACTAGCCCCACATCAGGCAAACCTTTAAAAGGATCCAAACTTTGAGGTAACTACTCGAGCGCGATTCTTGTCCTTCCAGTGGTCAAATACTCGCACATGTGATGGTCAACCCGTGGAATAAATCTTCGCCAGGATTTGGGGTTTTCGGGGTCTGCTTTCTGGCCCATCAGTACCTGACGAATTTATAACTTAATTAGTCCAACAAAACATTCATTACATTTTTTCATGAAACTGAACATAACTTTTCATTTACATATGAAAAATCCTTCACTATTCTGAAGCCTGCCTTCATGGCACACTCAACTTGCTGCAGAAATGCTTCAATTATAACCAATGAAATGAATTTCATAGAATGATCATTGTTCCCTTTTTGCATGTTTGAACTATTCCAAGGTTCTTCTGGTGTTTCATCTTGAAGCACTATATGGCGCACATAAGGTGAAAGATGTCAATCTTTAATCGCACATAAAGTGTAAGATGTCAATCTTTAATTTTACTTACAAGTAATCGGGAGATTTCTTGCTCGATTTTCAAAAAGAATTGTGTCTAGAGCTTCTACTCTCCCAGTACCATGACAGCAGGTGCACGGTTCACTAATTAAAAATGTCACACTAGGTCGAACCTGCCCAAAACATAACAAAATATATATTGGAAGCAGAAAATTAAACTCAATTGAGCGAATCAAACATTTAATGGAGCAGAAAATATCATGTTGTCCCGACGATGGATTCCCTCAGACTAGAGATACATGATTATCATTTAATATTTAATTATGTCAGCCCCAAGCAGTTAGGACGTAGTTTAGGCATAGCACCAGGATCAGAAGGGGTGTTCATCGAATCAAATCAACTGATCAAACCAACCGGCCCAATCCATTCAAACCCAAATTTAACAGATAACCAAACTCAATTGGATTGTATTAGATTTGAATTCTTATATATTGACGTGAATTGGATTAGATGCTCATTTTACCTTTAGAACATCCAATCTAAACAAATCCAACCTCTATTTATATTACTTATAAAAATTTATATATATATACACACACACATACTAATATTATTGGTCCAAACTTTGAAGTCTATTTTTTTTTTTTTCCATAAACAACATATACACACCAAATCAAAACCTCACAATAAAAACGTAAAAGAATTGAATCCATTTATTATGTTTCTTTTTATATTTATCATTTTTTTGGGCTGAACTTGTTATGTTTATTAGTTTATGACTTTAATTTCATTGCAAGTCTTGGGCATTCAATCAACTTTGATGTTTGTAATTTAAGTTTATACGCTTATTTGGATTTATGAAAGTTAATTTTTGGTTCTTTTTTTTTCAGCTGTAGTTAGACTACGTTAAATAGATCATATGCATAGGTCAAATATTGCAAAAAATAGGGAAAAATTGTACAAAGGCCTTAAGCTCAAAGCCGATTAGACAATCCAATCCAAACCAATATGATACACTGTTATCGGATTGAATTAGATGAAATTTCTAAAAACTGATTTGATTGGGTTGGATGTTATATGACTAAAATAGGTTGGATTGGGTTGGATGAACACCCGGAAAAATCCTTTCTATAACCATTTTGTGTTGCTCTTTTAAGAACTAAAAAGAGGAAAATATGAAAGACAAAAGTGCGGTCAATAACCATACCCTCTTTCTTGTTATTTCCATAAGCCCATGCTTGGACAATTCAGAGACCTTAACCATTGACCTGTCTCTATCAATAGCCTTTTTAACTTCTTCATAAACCAAACTTTTATTTGCCACAAGACAACATAGTATACACAAAGAGTTAATATGTGATATAATTTGAATAAACAAGCAACACAAATAAGCTGACTAGAGAAAGTTGTGCTAGTTGAACACTCTTGTATATGTTATTCAAGTAGTTTGGCAAAGTATAATGTTTGCCAAAAACTAAATAAAGCCAACAATAATTTTCACAAATTAGCTTATGGACAGTTTTGTCACCTGAGTCTTGCCAAAACCAAGACAGCTCCAACACTATGCTCTAAACTACTTTAAGGCCAAAGGACCAAAATAAGTTTGCCTGCCAAACCTTTTATCAACAAAGAATTTGTCAATCTGACACTAGTTAGAATGAATCAAAAGTTCAACAGAGACTCTAATTTAATTTTTTATCTAGTAAATTGAATTCAACTTATTATAAAAATAAAACCCGCGTCAGTGTGTATTACATTATTAGCATACCTAACCTATGAGGTCCCTGGCAAGGAAATGGACTGATGTGAGCTCTCATGGTGCGCTGAGTGGTTGTTTCCTTAGTCTAACAAGTCTAATATGGTTCACACTTTATGAGCCCATATGTTATACAACAGAGGGAAAGCAAAAATGAGTCATAAAACAATTTGGCAGAGATCAATGCTGCACTTGTGAATGTGGGAAAGCCAGCAGTTATCTTTGGATAGTTTCTGATTTTTTATAATTATTAGGAAAAGAAAATTAGTTATGAGAATTCTTTGATACAAGGATCGAATTTAAGAATAGAATATTTTAGTTTTATTCTTTCCTATTTTTCTGGCTTCAGTACGCAGCCAATGTACAATATATATGTACTCATTATTTGGTGTAGAATATAGAAAAAAGGAATTTCATTCCACATTTTCTGTCATGGTATCAAAGCCCTAGGGTTTCATGTCTATGGGATTTTTTTCAGCCTTCATTGTCGAGTCTTTATCCGCCCTTTCTCAGCCTTCATTGCCGATTTATTGTTGGCCTTCATTGCTGACATTCCTTTTTTCTTCTTCCTATCGTGCTGGCCTTTATAGCTGGTATTTTTTCCATAGTCTGCATTTTTGAGATCGTTGAAATAAACAGCCTTTCTCAATCTGATGAAGGAACGACAAAACCCCATATTCCTGCCTGTGAATTGCATAATATACCCCAATCTCGCTGACTCAATGGCCAAACTACTTGAAGTGGTCTCAATTGGTCCATACCTACCTAAAAGGCAAAGGGAAAATTTAGCATCTTCTTGACGCAGGACCAAAACTAGGTGATTTGAATTTTGATGCTTGGGATGAAGAGGACTCCATGATTATGTCCTGGTTATGGAGTTCAATGACACCATAAATTAGTGACACGTGTATGTTTCTCACCTCTGCAAAAGATATTTGGGACGCCCTTCATTAAACGTTCTCAAAGGCCAATGATGCTGCATGTGTGTATGAAGTCAACATGAAGACCGTTGTTGCAAAACAAGGCAACAAAATAGTAACAGAGTATGCAAATATGTTGCAGAATCTATGGGAAGAACTCGATCATTATTGAGTTCTTGAGACCAAGTGCCCCGAGATGCCGTGATCTTGAAGAAATTTATTGAGAAAGATCGAGTGTATGATTTTTTAGTTGGCTTAAATGCAGAATTTTATTTGGTCCGGATTTAGATTCTTGGCAAGGAAGATGTCCCGTCATTGAATGAAGTTATCACCTTGATTTGTGCTGAGGAGAGTCGAAGAGGGATTGTGCTTGAACCACTGACAACTGAAGGATCTGCCATGGTTGCACAAGACAACACCAACCGAAATAAAACCAAGGAAACATCCCAAAGTGACCCTCGAGATAACCTTTGGTGCACCTATTGTAAGAAGTAGAGACACACCAAGGATCGCTGTAGGAAATTGCATGGAAAACCCCTTACATCAAGCCAAGAATGGGGCCTGCGGGGTGATAAAAAAATTCTTCAAGTCTCTACCACAAAATCCACTCCACAATACTCGGTCTCATAGCCTCCTAGAGAGACTACTCCTGGCCACTTCAATCAGGCCGAGATTGAGAAGCTTCAAAGTTTATTGGGGTCGTTGGAGTAGCCCAGTAGCTCCTGTTAGTTAGCATTCACTGGTAAGCCTTCCTCTCATGGATTACATGCCTCAGATTGATTTATACAGGACTCTTGGTCATTGACTTAGGAGCCACAGACCACATGACACCTTCCTCAGTCCATTTTACAACATATTCACCTTGTCCTAGCAGTAGGAAAGTTGTTGTTGCTGATGGTGCTATTACCGCAGTGGCTGGTGTTGGTCACATTCAGTTGAGTCCATCCCTATCATTAAAAGATGTCCTCCATGTTCCTAAATTGTCCCTAGTCTTTTGTCTATTCATAAACTAAACTATGATATGAACTATAATGTCTTGTTTTATCCCTCTCACTATGTATTTCAGGATTAGGTTTTGGAGAAGAGGATTGGACTTGCTAAGGAAAAGGGCGGCCTCCACTATCTGGATGCATCAGCCACACACTCACCTACCGTCAAGCATGTTTTCTCACAGTCTTGGTTTTTCCGTTTCCAATAATGATGTCATTTGGCGTCACCATTTTCGTTTTAGTCATCCATCATTTACTATTTTAAAGACAATGTTCCCTTCTTTGTTTAAAGGTGTTGGAAAACCAAAACTAATGTGGAAATAATCTTGTACAGTTGTAAATTAGCTAATTAGTTGTCAATCTTTGTATTTTAGGAAAGTAATTGTTAGGAATTATTCTTTCTCTAAAATTAGTGATTAGTGATTTAGTTTCCTGTTATGTAGGATTTGTATATGCTGTAAGCTCTATAAAGAGAACAATCTTAATGAAAGAATATTCATTCCCATAAAACCTTTTTCAAGTTGGTACTAGAGCCAGCAAATTGCTTGCCGAAACCCTCCTTCCTCTCTTTCTGTTCTTGCCTTCTAAACCATGTCTGAAACTTCAAACAAGTCCACTACTGTTCCCCAACCTTCTCTGAATAATCCCAATACCATTGATTCTTCAAAAATCAGTAATGCCACCACAAAATCTCACTCTATCTAGATCACTACAATTCGCTTGAATGGTGACAATTTTTTGAGATGGTCTCAATTAGTCTAGATGTATATCAGAGGACGTGGAAAGATGGGCTACTTGACAGGTGAAAAGAAGGCTCCTGCAGTGGACAATCCAAGTTATGCTACATGGGATGCTGAGAATTCCATGGTGATGACATGGCTTGTAAATTCTATGGAGGAAGACATTAGCTCTAATTACATGTGCTATCCAATAGCATAAGAGTTTTGGGAAAATGTAAATCAGATGTATTCAGACCTAGGGAATCAATCACAAATTTTTGAGTTAACCCTTAAACTCGGTGAGATGTGACAAGAGGAGGACAGTGCCACAAAGTACTTTAATTCCTTGAAGCGAATTTGGCAAGACCTTGACCTCTTCAACACTTATGAGTGGAAATCTACTGAGGATGCACGTCATCATAAAAAGACAGTGGAGGACAGTTGGATTTTCAAGTTTTTGGCTGGTCTTAATGTCAAGTTTGATGAGGTGAGGGGGAGAATTATTGGGAGGCAACCCCTACCTTCAAGTGGTGAAGTTTTCTCAGAAGTAAGGAGAGAGGAAAGTCGGAGGATTGTGATGTTGGGCAAGAAGGGACCTGGAAGTGCTGTTGAAGGTTTAGCCTTATATTCCGTGGGTGGAGGTCATAGCAAAGCCTCAGCTTCTTCTATTTTTCAGCGCAAACTTGATCAAAAACCCCAAGTGTGGTGTGATTTTTGTAACAAGCCTTGTCATACCCGTGAGAACTGTTGGAAACTCCATGGGAAACCTGCAAATTGGAAGGGAAAAACAGGAGATAAACTAAGCAGGGCCATCCCTACTGCTAATGAGGCTGACACTAGATCCTTCACCAAGAAGCAGATGGAGCATCTCTTTGCCCTGCTAAAATCCAACTCAACAAGTATTCCTAGTGTTTCTGTGGCACACACAGGTAACAAATTTTATGCTCTTTCCTGTCTTTTTAAATCTGCACCATGGATCATTGATTCTGGAGCATCTGACCACATGACCAATTCCTCAAATATTTTTGAATCCTATTCACCATGTCCCGGGCATAAAAAGGTTAGGATAGCAAATGGTAACTTCTCGCCAATTGCAGGAAAAGGACAAATAAAAATCTCTGAGGGAATAGATCTTCAATCTGTTCTCCATGTTCCAAAGCTTGCTTGTAATCTATTGTCCGTTAGCAAATTATCTAGAGATTGTAATTGTTGTGTTGTCTTCTATGATTCCCTTTGTATCTTTCAGGACCGGAGCTCGAGGAAAACGATTGGCAATGCTAAGATGATCGATGGTCTCTATTATTTTGAGGATAAATTACCTAATAATAAAATGGCTCAAGGATTAAGTAGTGTTAGTTCTCTTCCTGTTCGTAAACAAATAATGGTTTGGCATTGCAAATTAGGCCATCCTAGTTTGTCTTATTTAAAATATTTGTTTCCTATCTTATTTCAAAAGATTGATCCTCTATCTTTTCAATGTGAAAGTTATTTATTGGCAAAGAGTCAATATAAATCTTACATTCCAAAATCTTACTATGCATCCAAACCATTTTATCTTTTTCACAGTGATGTTTAGGGACCTTCAAAAGTGACAACGATTTCTGGAAAAAAATGGTTTGTGACCTTTATAGATGATCATACACGACTGTGTTGGGTGTACGTAATGTGAAAAAAATTTGAAGTAGAAAGGATTTTTAAAGAGTTTTACAACATGATTGAAACCCAATTTCAAACAAAAATCAGGGTCTGATAATGGGACGGAGTACTTTAATAAAATTTTGGAAGGTTTCTTAAAGGAAAAAGGAATTTTACACCAATCATCGTGTTTAGAATACTCCTGAACAAAATGGAATAGCTGAACATAAGAACAAGCACTTGCTAGAAGTAGCTCGAGCCATGATGTTCTACATGAACCTTCCAAATTACTTATGGGGGATGCTATATTAAATGCTTCATATCTCATCAACAAGATGCCAACAAAAGTTTAGCAGTATTCCACCCCTTTGGACTCACTGAAAAAGGTATTTCCAAATTCTAAAATCAATTCTGACTTACCCTTGAAGACATTTGGTTGCATGGGATATGTGCACATTCCAAAAAGATCAAGATCTAAGTTAGATCCAAGAGTAGAAAAATGTGTTTTTGTGGGATATACTCCTAATAAAAAGGGTTACAAATGCTTTAATCCTTTTACAAAATGTTTTCACCCACTATGGATGTTTCCTTTATGGAAAATGTCCCGTTTTTTACCAAAAATTTCATTTAGGGGGAGAAATTAGTTGAACCAAATTTTTGGGAAATTGTTGAACCCTTGCCTAGTACAATCCTTGATCTTTTTCTTGAGATAAAAAATAGTGAAATTAAGCCTATTGAATCCGAATCTAAAATTGGTCTGTCAGAAAAAGAAATACTACGAATGCAAAAAAATAGAAACAATCTTAAGCCTGTGGTTTATTCGAGGAAAAAGATCCTCGGAAGAAGTAAAGACCAATTTATCATCGCAGCACATGGTAAACCGGAAGCCCTGGGTGATGGCCCTCCAAATGTCTCAAGTAATCCCTCTCCTATTCCTGCTCCTTT
This sequence comes from Artocarpus hirsutus, assembly GCA_946598075.1. Lineage (NCBI taxonomy): Eukaryota > Viridiplantae > Streptophyta > Magnoliopsida > Rosales > Moraceae > Artocarpus > Artocarpus hirsutus. The sequence continues at coordinate 31,335 of CAMOHE010049682.1, read as the reverse complement.
ACTTTTTTCTTCTCCTGATATTGATTTGGGTCTATTGTCACACTTGAATCCTTGCCCAGAAAATACCGTACCTGAACCTGGTTCAAGTTCAGCTCCTGTTGTTCCTGAACATAACATTGATCTTGATCTCTCCATTGCTCTTAGAAAGGGAACCGGATCATGCACCAAACATCCCACTGCCAAGTATATCTCCTACCATAACCTTTCTGACAATCATAGAGCATTCACTGCAAATATTTCAAAACTAGTGGTACTTAGAAATATTCAGGAAGCACTAGATGAACCAAGCTGGAGTAGGCAGTGTTCGAGGAAATGAATGCCTTAAGGAAGAATGGTACTTGGGAGGTTGTAGAGCTGCCAAGAGAGAAAAAAGTTGTAGTGTTCAAATGGGTGTTTACGATAAAGTGTAAGGGAGATGGAAGTGTTGAGAGATACAATGCAAGGCTTGTGGTGAAAGGTTTCACCCAAACCTATGGGATAGACAATCAAGAGACTTTTGCCCCAGTGGCTAAAATAAACTCAATTAGAGTGTTGTTGTCTCTTGCAGTAAACTCCAATTGGCCTTTACATCAATTGGATGTTAAAAATGCCTTTCTTAATGGAGATCTAGAGGAGGAGGTATATATGAGTCCACCACCAGGTTTCTAAGAAAGTTTTGGAGTTGGGAAAGTGTGCAAATTGAAGAAGTCCTTATATGGACTTAAGCAGTCACCTAGAGCTTGGTTTGAGCACTTTGGCAAGGTAATAAAGCGTTACGGCTATACTTAAAGTAAAGCTGATCACACGATGTTCTACAAACATTTAAATAAAGATAAAGTAGCCATCTTAATTGTGTATGTTGATGACATTGTGTTAACTGGGGATGATTATAATGAACTAGAGAAGCTGAAAAGAAAACTTGCTGCGGAATTTGAGATCAAGGACCTGGGGGCATTAAAGTACTTTCTTGGGATGGAGTTTGCAAGAACTAAAGAAGGTATCTTTGTAAATCAACAAAAGTTTATTCTTGATATCCTCGATGAGATAGGTATGTTAGGATGTAAGCCCGTAGAAACACCTATAGAACCTAATGTAAAACTATAGCCTACAAAAGTTAAGAATGTGAAGGACCGGGAGAGATATCAAAGACTTCTTAGGAGGTTAATTTATCTAATCCCACACACGGCCGGACATAGCATTCTCTATAAGTATGGTTAGTTAGTTTATGCATGCACCAGGGTCAGAACATTTTGAAGCTGTTTACAGGATCCTAAGGTATCTAAAGGGGACGCCGGGTAAAGGACTTCTGTTTAAGTCAAGAGGACACCTGCAAGTTGAAGCCTATGCTGATGCAGACTAGGCTGGAAGCATAGTAGATCATATGTATACTTCTAGATATTGTTCATTTGTAGGTGGCAACTTGGTTACGTGGCGAAGTAAAAAACAGAACGTGGTTGCTAGGAGTAGTGCTGAGGCTAAATTCAGAGCTATAGCTCATGGTATTTGTGAGATTATGTGGATAAGAAGATTACTAGAAGAATTAAAAGCTACAGATTCATCTCCTATGAAGTTGCACTGCGACAACAAGGCAACAGTTGTAATAGCTCACAATCTAGTTGTTGAAAGATCTTGCAGAATATTTGTAATTATGTAGAATATTTGATAATGTGTCATAATTAGTTAATCCTAATATTTGCTAGCTGGGATAGAGATTCAAGGAATCAGTTTTATTTTTTCCTTTTTATTAGGAAGATTTGTTATCTGTTTTTCTCCTAGGCATCTATAAATACTATTGTACACTAATATAGAATGTATTCAAACCATTTTCATTCATATTATTCTCTGCTTTTATGGTATCTGAGCAGAAAAAGTCCTAGGGTTTGATTCCGTTTCCTTGTTTCCACAATGTCTGAAGTCACAAGTCAGCCTTCTCAATCCAAGCCTCAAATCATTCGGGGTTTATCTGAAAATCACTCAATTCAGATAACAACAATCTGACTAAATGGCGACAATTTCCTCAGGTGGTCACAATCTGTTCACATGTACATAAGAGGGAGAGCCAAATCAGCTATCTTACAAGAGAAACGAAGAAGCTTGACATAAAGGATCCAACATACGCCATTTGGGATGCTGAAAACTCAATGGTGATGACATGGTTGGTTAATTCCATGACCGAGGAGATTGGGGCAAATTATCTCTATTATTCCACAACCAAGGAGTTATGGGACAATGTTTCACAGATGTACTCGGATTTGGGGAATCAATCCCAAGTCTATGAATTGACTCTAAAACTAGGGGAAATTCACGAAGGTGAGGACTCTATGACAAAGTATTTCAATTCCCTTAAGAGGATTTGGCAGGACTTGGATTTATTCAATGACTACAAGTGGAAGTCATCCGAGGACTGCAATCACTATCAAAAGACGATGAATATTGGCCGAGTCTTCAAATTTCTTGCAGGCTTGAACATAGAATTTGATGAAGTTCGTGGCCGAATTATTGCAAGAAATCCTCTGCCTCCAATTGGGGAAGTATTTGCAGAAGTGCAGAGAGAAGAAAGACGCAGACAAGTGATGCTGGGAAAGAAGGCAGCAGGCACAACTGGAAACGTGTAAAGGTCAGCTTTAGCCATTCCTAAAGCTTTAGTCAGTCGCAAAGTGTCCCAAAATCCACAAGTAGGAGATAAAAATAACCTGTGCTGTGACTACTATGGGAAGGCACGCCATACCTGAGATAACTGCTACAAGTTGCATGGTCGACCTCCCAATGGCAGGGGCAACAAATTCAGTGAACAGAATGCACCTGTAGCTAATGAGGCTGAGTCATCCCTATTCAGCAATGAGCAATTAGACCATCTCCTTAAACTGCTAAAATCTTATTCGTCATCTAATGTTCCTATAGGTTCTATGGTACAAACAGGTACCAATCCTCTAACATTTTCAGTTCTTAAAAAACCACTCCTAGATCATAGATTCGGGGACATCTGATCATATGACAAATTGCTCCAAATTTAGTTCATATTATCCGTGTTCTGGCATTGAAAAAGTGAGAATAGCTTATGGTAGTTATTCATCCATTGCAGGCAAAGGGAATATTAGAGTTTCGAAAAACATCTCTCTAAAATCTGTTTTACATGTTCCAAAACTTGCTGGTAATCTTCATTTTGTCAGTAAATTATCTAAAGATTCTAACTGTTCCATCCTTTTCCTCCCTTCCATTTGTGTTTTTTAGGACCAAAACTCAGGGAAGACGATTGGAACTGTTAGAGAATTAATGGGCTGTACTACTTTGGTGAAACTCCTCTTGACTATAAAAAACCTCAGGGCTTAGGTAGTATTAGTTCAAACCTTGTCTATGATAAAGTCATGTAATGGCATAGGAGGTTAGGACATCCTAGCTTTCCATATCTTAAACACTTATTTACTGTGCTGTTTAAAGGAATTGATTGTTCAAAACTGCATTGTGAGGCTTGTCGTTTGGCAAAAGATCATCGTGTTTCATTTCCAATAAAATCTTATTTTACATCGAAACCGTTTTATTTGCTTCATAGTGATGTTTGGGGTCTATCTAAGGTTAACACACTTTCTGGCAAAAATGGTTTGTGACCTTTATTGATGATCACACAAGAGTATGCTGGGTTTATTTGTTGGATAAAAAATCTGATGTTGAACAACGGTTTAAAGAATTTTTTCTTATGATTGAAAATCAATTTCAAGCAAAAATTGGAATTCTAAGAACAGATAATGGAACAGCATATTTTAACAAATATTTGGGGACATTCCTTTTGAAAAAGGGCATTATTCATCAATCAACATGTCGTGACACACCACAACAAATGGTACTGCCGAAAGGAAAAACAGGCATCTACTTGAAGTTGCCCGAGCTATTATGTTTTCGATGAATGTTCCTAAGTATCTTTGGGGTTATGCACTTTTGACTGCTTGTTACTCAATAAATAGAATGCCATCTAGAGTTCTAAAATTTAACATGCCGTTACAAATTTTTAAAATTTTTTTTCCCACATCTCGGATCATAACAGATCTTCCTTTAAAAGTGTTTGGCTGCACTTGTTATGTGTATATACCAAATGTTCTTTGGTCAAAATTGGATCCAAAGGCTGAAAAATGTGTGTTCATTGGTTATGCATCAAATAAAAAGGGATATAAATGTTTTAATCTTGTCACAAAAAGATTTTTCGAAAGTATGGATGTAAACTTTGTGACGGACCAACCTTACTTTCAAAAAAATTGTCTTCAGGGGGAGAACATAACTAAGGAAGAAAATTTTTGGGAAACTTTACCTATCCCATAAGTGTCTAATCCCATTCCTATGATTAATTCTAATAAACAATTTTTGGAAACAATTGTTGAAAATATGGAAACTAGTGACAGTATCCTTACTCCAAATATGCCAAGTGGTATTTCATCAGAAACAGGGGGAGAAGTACTTCAAATGGATCATAATCCTCAACCTGAGCTTCAGGTTTATGTCAGGAAGAAGTTTCACAAAAGTAATGTTGCTCCAATTATTCTTCCAGCAGATGTTCAATCCGATCTATCGAGTGAGGGTCCTACGACTTAGAGTAATCCTCCTTCAACTCCTATTCCTTCTTTATCACTTGACTTACCAAATTCATCTTCCTCTGAACTTGATCATCTAATTGCATTAAGAAAAGGAACCCAAGCATGCACTAAACACCCCAATGCAAAGTACTTGTCATATAAAAAATTGTCAAACACTCATAGGGCATTTGTATCTAGAATTTCTAACCTATATGTTATAAATACAGGTCATAAAGTAGAATAATCCTAGCCTAAAATTAGGGACAAATCCTAAGTCAACTTTCAGTTAATAGAGCACCCATATCTGCCTAAAAATCGGTACTAAATCAAACAGCCAATACTCTCCTAAAACATCTTATACCAACGTAAATTCAGCATAATTTCCAACACTGCCCCTCAGGCTGGGGAATAGATATTTTCCATCCCCAGCTTGCAAACAATTTTCTGCACTGCTCCTTGAGACAATAGATTGCTTCTTGCTTCTCCAAGTCACAAGGTTTCCTCAAACATAGGAACAATACCCTGATGTAGATTGCCTGTCTGAGATGTCTCCTGCCCAGTCTACATCTGAGAAGACTTCAACTTCACGACTCTCATTCTTTCTATATAACAGACCTTTTCCTGGTGTCATCTTAAGATACCTCAAAATCCTATATACTACTTCTATGTGTTCTTCTGTTGGGTTATTCATGAACTGACTCACAAAACTAACAGAAAAACCAATATCACGTCGTGTATGTGAGAGGTAGATTAGACGTCCTACAAGTCTCTGATATCTCCCCTTGTCAATAGGTGCACTGTCTTTCTCCACTCCTAGCTTCTTGGCTGGATCCATTGGAGTGTTAGTAGGTTTGCATCCAAGCATGCTTGTCTCCTTGAGTAAGTCTAGAACATACTTACGTTGAGAGATGAATATCCCCTTCTTAGACCGTGCTACTTCCATACCAAGGAAGTATCTGAGATTACCAAGTTCTTTGATTTCAAATTCCCTGGCCAGGAGTCCCTTTAATCTCAACAGTTCTTCTTCATAGTCACCTGTTAGAATGATATCATCCACGTACACAATTAGTACGGCTATCTTCTTTTCTGGAGAAAATTTTACAAACAGTGTGTGATCAGCCTAACATTGGGTGTATCCGTGCCTCATAACTGTCTTTGCAAATCTATCAAA
>CAMOHE010049682.1:2815-19483 GCA_946598075.1 Artocarpus hirsutus | reverse complement strand
CCATTTAATTTTAAATAATATTAGCAAACTATTTATACAATGTCTATGGGAAAAGCAAATTGTTTTTAATTAAGAAAGATTATGATTTCTTATAAATTGTATTTGTATTTTTGTATTAAAAAAAAAGTATGTAAAGATCTTGGGAATGCTTTTCCAAGCTATGATTTCAAATGTATATTATTAATTATAATAGTTTGCTTAAATTAATGTTTTAACGAACGAATGTAACGACATCTGTGACGTCCGAAAGGGGGGTGTTACATTCTATGTCTATGAATATTGTTCCCAGCTATCTATAAAACTATATCTCTAATACACTGAGTTTTTGATCGTGTATTTATAGATCTCACTCACTGGCAATCAAAAAACATGATACATAAATGTGAGTCCAGTTTTCATCTTAGGATTAAGGTATGATCCATTAAATGATAAAAAATGATAGAATTATGATTTCTTGTTACAAAATTACATAAGAAATTAAATTCTATTTTCGTCTAGGTTTAATGTGTTCTAAATATACTAATGTCACTAGTCAGTAATCATCACATTATTATAATCCAAATAAGATCATTCCACTAAGATGGGAATAGACGATGTCAAAATCTTAAACAAGATAAAGATACTGATTGTAAACCAAAATTTATATTTAGTACATATAATCATATCCTCTATATTACGAACACTTCATATACATGATTATGGTCTTTTATAAGTATTGGAGCCTTTATGGTATTTGCAAATATATATATATATTCATCAAGATATATATATATATAGGAGAATAAATAGAATTTATTTTATCAATTATTCAATATTAAACATCTTATCATGTCCTCGTGGAATGTACATTATACTACAAAAACACTAATTCCAACACGAACACCCAAAACTAGACTTAACTAACAAATTAGTATGCTACTTATGGTTCTTAGTATGCCTCGATAAATTTAAATCTAATCATTTTACCACTTAAAAACAAACATACTTTAAAATACGTTTTTAGATATTTCTAGTCAAGGAAAAGGGAAAAAACCATTTTAAAACGCAAAAACAAATGTAGAAGGCTCAAACTATTGAGACAACAATCTTCTGAGCTAGCTAATTGATCGAAAAACATTATGATTGGTGGACCGCCATGTCAGGTGAGCAAGCCAATCAACCAGGGGGGCTCAACAGCCAGTCTATCATCGTATCACGAAGTTAATGTTGGAAAAATTAGTTCAGTGACGCAACAAAACTTTAAAAAATTTTATTAATCACTCAGAATCATACTCATGTTATTACAAACAGTAAATGGAATTATGATTAAAAACGTACCTATTGATGAACTAAAAGCAGCATGTCTAACTAATGAAACAAAAAATCTTAACCATTAGATCTTTGACACTGCGACTCTTTCTTCAAGTTGTTGAATGTGTGGGCACAACTCAATAGAAACTCACCATAGAATCTCCACTAATTTTTCTCTCTAAAAGATGCACAATGGCACTTTTTTTTTTTGAATTTAATAAATAAGGTGCAAAGACCTCTATTAATAGAGTTTGTTGGAGGAGGTAAAAGTCTATCAGGACTAGGAGGAGATTTTTCTCTCTCCTTTCTTGCTTCACATGCCTATCTCACTGTACCTTATCATATTGTACACACCATTTACAGAGAAAGGGAAGAATTTGAATCCCAACCAATCACAGTGTAGAATTATATGATTATTTGCATCATCCATGATAATTTCCATTGAAATAATTTCATTTATTTTAGAATTCAATTATTTATGATAATTATCTAATTTAAATTTTTTTTTTAATAATTATCCTTTATCCAAATTCAAATAGAATTAGGATTTAAATTAATTATTTAAAATAATTAATTATTACAAAATCCTAATAATTAAATTTGAATAAATATTATCATGAAACTAATTAATTAATTAATCACTTAATTAATTCTATTTTCCCTCCTATAGGTGCCAAAAGCCTAGATGGATTGTGCCTGGCACCACACACAATCCAACTGGACTGTTGGGCTTACATACTGACAGATCTAATAACCTATTTGGTGTAACCTCTTGTATTACTTATGGTAAACTATTTTACACAGGTAGTCATGAGCAAGTATTGGGACCCAATGGACATATATTTATAAAGCTTCAAAATAACAGATAAATTAATCCCTGGTTAATTATCTATTTAATTATTAAATTTGGTGTCACTCTGTTAAAGAACCAAAGCTACACTCTTGGTAATATATGATATTACGAGACTGTTTCTTAGTCATGTCCACGACCTCTCATCAATATGTGTATCCCCATAGGTTATCAATAATTAAATGAAGGACTTAGTTTTGCTTTACCTTTTGATTATTTTATTTCAAAGTTTCATTTTTCCACTTATTTGAAAAATTCAATTTATAACAAATACAAATGGAAAATAATCTAGTTACCACAAGTATCCAGATGACCAAGGCTTTTTTCTTTTCTAAATTCTCAAATAATGCCTTTGTGAAGATAACATTAACTCTTTGGTAGAGAACTATAGATTCTATGTCTATCGATTATGATCTCATCGAATATAGGTTGCATCTCTAACATACCAACAATGGAGTATTTGGTTATCAGAACTTCTACTTTTAGCATATCAAAAGATACAAGCTATAAACATGGAGTCAAGAATCCATTTCAAGATTAAGAATACATATAAATAATTGTCAAAGTGAATTGATTTAAGATATATGCAATTATTATTAAATCAATTACACTTTAGGTCAAGTCTGGTGTATGACCACCATTAGGTCTATCACACCATTGCGTCTACTATGGAGTCAATCCGTTCTGATAGCTTAAATAAAATGTCTCCCCAATTAGAAGTAAATTCTCATTACAGCCTTATCATGTATAAAGTGCCCAGTTAAATATATAGACTGTGGACTATATAATTTAGACTATTAATATTGGTCTCATATCTATACCACATATAAACTCCATATATGCCATATTGATCAGTTCTTAATGTGATATAGTTTTGATCAATTTTCCTATATTTCCTTGATTTATTCTTTAGTATTTTGGTGTTTTAATTGTGTTTGTGTGTTTTGTAAGTAATTCGGAGGGTTAGAAATGATTTGAGACTAAAACAACCACATTGGAAGAGTTCTGGGTGCTTAAGCGTCGAATCAGAAAAAAAAATGGCACTTCAGACCAGTGCACATAGCACTTAAATGCCAATCAGACAGTGCCTAGGTGCCACCAGGAAATCAACATGGTGTCGCAGCGCTAGAAGTACAGCACTACGGCACTATCTCGAGAGAAAAACATGATTTTAACTTCGAATTGAGCCCAAACTTTCCTGTTTTGACCCCAAATTGGAAACCTATAAAGACACAACTTTAGGTAATGTCTTTTATTTAGTTTCTCATCAGTTTTCTACCAAAGGAGATGAAAAAGAAGAAAATGAGGAAAGCTTCGATGGAGACTCAAGCAGAATAGTTTATGTAGATGGATTTACAACACCAAAACCATTCTTTTATCTTATTGTTTCCCTCTTTTATTCTTCTATTATGTTGGTTTAGTTTTGTTAGGTTGAAGGGAATTTTAAAACCCTAGACTTGATCATATGATTAATTGTTAGAATTATTTTCTAATTTTCTAATTGAAATAATTTATGTTCTTTCATTATTGTTGTTTGTGATTATTTTCTTATTTTGTTTAGGTGCACAACCAAATAGGACTTAAATTTAATCTATTGATAGATTGGAATGCTTAATCTGTAATTTTCTTTATTTTTTAATCACTAGTAGCAAATTTCAAGGTATGATTATGGGAGTTTTCGTTAATTGCAATGAAGAACGTAACCTAGGTTGAACAATCAAGCTTGTATGTTTGTTATCTAGGTCAACTTATCTATCTTATCATAATCCATTGAATAAAATCTAAAAAGCTTGTTCTAGGCTAAATGAAGGAAAAAGATTAAATAAAGAGCTTGTTTTATTTAACGACTAAGTAAAGAGAGATTTGGATAGCAGCGCTTGTTTTATCTACGGTTAGTAGTTTTTATAATTAATTAGGAATAATTTTGTAATTAATCATATGGTTATTGTTTAGTGGTGGCAGTGATCCTTTTAACCAGTTTTATCATCATTTTTTATTTTATTTTATTTTCTTGTGTTTTCTTTTATTTCGTAGTTTAGATAATTACTTCAAAATCCCCATCTTTTTTTTAATTTTATTATGTCTTAGGTTTTAGTGCTAATAACTAATTAATTAGACCCAATCCTCTACAGGAACAATATTTACTCACCACTACACATTAACAACGACATTTTAAATAAGGTTAATATATTTTAAATAAGGTTAATATGGTGTTTCCCTCTAGGCTTACCAAATTTTGGCACCGGTCACCGGGGATTGTTTCATAATTAATTAGCTATCTTGTTTTTGATAGTTTTAATTAATTTATCTTGTTTTTCTTAGTTTTAATTAATTTTTCTTATTGGTCAAAAAAACAAAAAACAAAAAACAAAAAAATTAAAATTATTTTTGTAATTTTTTTTTTTTGTGTTTGTTTTGTGCAAGGTATGTCAAGATGATACATCGAAGGGTTCTTACTTGTTTTGCCCAATGAATCTTGAAGCCATTCTATATTTGCTTGATAGAGTATCTACAAAGTTTTGCTCATGCAGTTTCTATATCATGGGTTCTCAAAGAAGTGGCAACTGCAAATCTTCCTTGACAGCTTATGTTCAACAACAAGATGTTGGGTTGAAAAAGGCAACAACACCATCTCTTTCTACTAACAGTCCTTGGACAAAACCTACTTTATGTTGGAAAACATGGCCAGGTATGATCATTGGAGTTGGAATTTTTTAAGGATCAACGAAGGTTGGGATGATGATTACTATAACTTGGAGCCATTTGTTGACACTCGACCTTATGATATGGGATTCGAAGCCATCAATGGAGGAGCCTTGGTAGACCAACCACCTATAGGTGCATCTCTTGATGACCTAGTTAGGGTCTTGGCTACTAGCATATTACAATTTCAAGAAGAGATAACTTCTAGCCTTGACAATTTGCAAAGTCATATTAATCAAATGGCTAGCATTATAAGTAGGTTGGAGGAACAAAGTACTAATTAGATGGTGTAAAATATGATGTGTCATGAGGATGAGGATGACGATGACTCAAACAACTTCAGTTAGGAAAGTAATTTGCCTAACATGGGAGCTTCCTGGGAATTTGATCCATTAAAGGAGATTGAGCCTCGGGTTGAACATATAGAAACCATTGACATTGTTTTAGCTCAACACTTTCACACTCGTGAGGTTGACACCGATTTACACCTTCTAAGTCATGAGACATCCATTCAAAGCCATGAGTTCTATGAAGATCAAATCTCAAGCATGGTTTTTGTGAATCAAGTGGAGAGTGAGAGCAATTGGAAGGTTAATATTGGAAGAATTATTTTATGAAGCCAAATCACAAGAGCCATTAGAGGAGAAGGAAGCATATGCGACCATCGATTTGAGCTCATCGATGGTCATATTATATACACCACCAACGGATTCCTACTATCCATTGGTGCTACCTTCACCATATTACATCTTTCATAAGCTTAAGCAAGAATCGGAGTTCTCCTCTTAAGTGCATTTAACCAAATGGAGTCGAGTTGGTACAATTGTGTTGAAACATTCTATATCTTGCTAAGCTTGAGGGCATTGATAATGAAGACCTATGGGTGGTGTTCTATGACACCTTCTATGGGCAGAAGCTGCTCTTTTATGTCATTTCTCTTTATCAATCTGAGGACATAAATCTAAGCACTTCTTGGGAAGCAACCCAATAGATGAAGAGTGTGCCATAACAGATTTGATTTAACTATCTTCCATTTTATGTTTTTAATATTTTTGTTAATTTTATTGTTTTGTTTGTTTTTTGTTTTTCTCTTTTCTTCTATGCTTAGTCTTACATTGAGGACAATGTACAAATCAAGTATGGGGGTAAGGATTTAGGACTAGTTTTTTGTTTTCTTATCTTAAAAAAATAGAAAATTTTAAAATTTTTCATTTTAATTTAGGTTTTTGAGTCGTTTTTGACCCTTAGGACACCTTCCAACTTCATTGATAAGACCCGAACACTAATTTTTATGGTTTTGATTGATTATGGGTGTTGTGTTGAATTTTAAGGTAATTCTTTTGTTAATATGTTTTTACGATAGTCATATTCACACTTTATGCACATAGCCATGTTATTTGAGATTGTTTATGTTCTTCTATTATTATTGTTTATGATTATTTTCTTGTTTTGTTTGAGTGCCCAACTAAATAGGACTTGAATTTATAATTGTCTTAATTTTCTAATCATTAGTAGCAAATTTTATGTATGATTATTGGAGTTTTCGTTAATTATGATGAAGAACGTAACTTAGATTGAACAATCTAAGCTTTTGTGTTTATTATTTAGATCATTCTATCTCTCTTATCTTAATGCTTCTATTTAATTGAATCTAGAGAGTTTGTTCTAGGTTATTTGAGGGAAAGATATTAAATAAAGAGCTTGTTTTATGAAGAAAGTATTTTGAGAAAATGAATACTTTTCTTATTTCAATCTGATGAACATTACTTTGCATATATACAACTGTAACCAGCAAAAAATTAGGAAAAAATCAAACTAGAAAAGGAAATAACTAATTATAGATAATAAATCCTAAAAATCCTACATTGACTTTTCTACAAAGATATTATCTTCCCATAATATCCTACAGAATCTCCAACACTCCCTCTCAAGCTTAGGAATAGATGTCCTTCATTCCAAGCTTGCTAAGAACACTTCCATGACTTGGTTTTGGCAAACTCTTTGTGAGTATGTCTGCTTCTTGTGAGTGAGTAGGAATGTAGCACAAGTTAATGTCGCCTTCTTCAATTTCGCTTTTGATGAAACTTTGATCAATTCTTACATGTTTCATGTGATCATGCTAAACAGGATTCTTTACTATACTGATGGTTGATTTACTACCACTGTATAATTTAGCAGAACCATTAAACGATATCTGTAAATCTTCCATCAATCTTTTTAGCCAAATTACTTCACAAACTCCTTGTGCAATGCCCGAAATTCTGCCTCGGCACTACTTCTTGCAATAACTGATTGCTTTTTGCTTCTCCAGGTGACTAGATTCCCCCATACTTTCGTACAGTATCTTGAGGTCGACTTGTAATCTTCACTTCCAGCCCAATCTGCATTCACAAATCCTTCTATGCATCGATTGCTACTCTTTTGAAACAACAAGCCTTTTCCAGGTGATCCCTTGAGATATCTCAGTATGTGATTTACTGCCTCCAAGTGACTTTTAGTTGGAGAATGCATAAACTAACTTATAGCACTTACAGCATATGCAATATCCGGTCTTGTAAGGGATAGGTAGATTAACCTTCCAACTAGGCGTTGATATCTCCCTTTGTCCACACTTGGTTCTCCTTCCATAATCCGTCCTTTCCAGTTTTTTTCAAGTGGTGTGCTAACCAGTTTACACCCTAGCTTCCCAGTTTCCTGCAAAAGATCTAGGATATATTTCCGCTGTGAGATGAAAATACCCTTTTACTTCTAGCAATTTCCATCCCAAGAAAATACTTCAGGTGTCCCAATTCTTTAACTTCAAATTCCTTCTTTATTTGACATTTGAGGTTCTGAATTTTAACATTGTCTTCACCAGTGAGTATGATATCATCCACATACACAATAAGGATTGATTTCTTTCCACCATTTCCCACCTTTATAAAGATGGTATGATATGCTTTTCCTTGATTATAGCCTAGTCTGCTCAATGTAGTACTCAATCTAGTGAACCATGCCCGTGGTGACTACTTTAGCCCATACAAAGATCTCTTTAATTTACAAACCTTTCCTGGTTCTTCTTTTGACTCAAATCCAGGTGGAATCTTCATAAATACTTCTTCATCAAGTTTACCATTTAGAAATGCATTCTTAATGTCAAGTTGATGCAATTCCCAGTCAAGGTTTGTAGCAATAGAAAACAATACCCGGATTGAGTTGAACTTTGCAACAGGAGCAAATGTCTCCTCATAATCTATCCCAAGTGTTTGTGTGAAGCCTTGTGCCACCAACCGAGCCTTGTACCGCTCTATGTCTCCATTTGCCTTGTACTTAATTGTGAATACCCATTTACTTCCAACAACTTTCTTGTTTTCTAGAAAATCTACTACTTCCTAGGTATCATTCTCAAGCAATGCTCTCATTTCTTCCAAAATTGCTTCTCTCCATCTTGGTTCTTCTACTGCTTCATAGATACTTTTCAGTATCTTAACACTATCAATCTTTGCTATGAAAACCTTGTATTCTGGAGACAACTGAGAGTAAGTCAAAAAATTGTAAATTGGATACTTGGTACATGACCTCTTCCCTTTTCTAAGAGCAACTAGCACATCCAAGTCTTCAACTCCAGCTGCTTCTTCCAAGACCGGTTCTAGGTTGGACTATTGAGAAGGCCGAGGAGCTTTAGGTCTTCGTGAGTAAACCAACACAGGTTTCTCTGGTGACTGTTGTTCAATTACTGGTTCTTCCCCTGAAATAGTCACTTTAGGATACTGTGAATAAGAGTTTTCAGGTATGAGTTGACTTGAACTTGGAATTGAGACAAAATCTTGGGAAATAGGAAGAGAAATTGTCGGATCCCAATGACTCTCTACACTTAATTTCTCCCCCTGGAGAGAGGAATTGTAATATGGTTGGCTCTCAAGGAAATCAACATTATAAGAAACAAAGAACTTTTTGAGACTTGGAGAGTAGCATTTGTGGCCCTTTTGTGTTGGTGAGTAGCCTATAAATATACACTTGAGAGCTCTTGGTGCTAGTTTACTCAAACTTGGATCATGATTTCTTACATATGCAGTATAGCCAAATACTTTAGGTGGTAGAGAATTGAGTAGTTTTATATGTGAAAAATTATCTAGAAGAACACTCATTGGGGTCCTAAAACTCAGAATTTTGGAAGGTAGACGATTGATTAAATAGGAAGAGGTAAGAATGGCTTCCCCCCAATACAAATTTGGAACAAAATTTGTGAACACAAGTGATCTAGCCGTTTCTACTAAGTGGCGATTTTTTCTCTCAGCCACTCCATTTTGTTGGGGAGTCAAAACACAAGAACTCTGATGATGAATACCTATATCATATAAGTATTGGGTAAATGCATCTGAAAAATATTCTTTCCCATTATCTGTACGAACAATTTGGATTGATGTCTGGAAGACATTTTGAATATATTTATGAAATTTTTGAAATAGAAAACAGGCTTCAGATTTAACTCTCATAAGATATACCCAACAAACCCTTGTGTGATCATCTATAAATGTAATAAGCCAACGGGTTCCTTTCACTGTTACAACTCTTGATGGCCCCCAAATGTCACTGTGTATCAGGTGGAATGGTTTTGAAGGTTCATATGTATGAGAGAAATAATGCTTTCGAGATTGTTTGGCTAGAATACATTGTTCACATTGAAAAACAGAGTCATTTTTATTGATAAACAAATGTGGATACAAGGTTTTTAAATAAGGAAAACTAGGATGTCCTAGACGCCTATGCCATAACATAACATCTGAATTAGACGAGACTGAAAGTGACAAATTTCTTGGTGACTGAATTTTAGAGGAATCACCAGTTATTGAGAGACAGTAAAGACCATTCTTCTCCTCCGCATTGCCAATCGTCCTCCCCGAAGATCGGTTTTGAAATTCATAGTGAGATGGAAAAAAGGTTATGACACAGTCCATATCTCTTGCCAACTTACTTACTGAAATTAAATTGCATGTCAAATTAGGCACATGTAGAACATTTTTTAAGGATAAGTTTGAAATACAAACTGTCCCTTTTCCTATTACAGGAGAGATATTTCCATCTTGCCCTCCACACATTTGTTGCTTGATCACTTCTTTCATATGAGTCAAATGCTTCATAAGAGCCCGTCATATGATCCGAGGCACCTGTGTCAATTATCCAGCCCCCCTTGTTCATAACAATTGATAAAAGAGACTGGCTTGTATTACCTTGTTGAGTCAATGCAGCATTAGCCGTGGGAGGACATTGTGAATCAGTTTTAGAGAAAGCAGTCGGTTTGGTCAATAATTGGCGAAGCATCTCCACTTGTTCATTTGTAGGGCCAAGACCATTCACTGCTGTACTTTGAGATTCAGCCACCTGTGCAGTGTGAATTTGTGCCCTTTGATTTTTTTTTTCCTATTTGCAGGTCTTCCATGGAGATCCCAACAAACATCACGAGTGTGATTTGGCTTGTGACAGTGGTCACACCATAGCTTTTCTTTTGGTTGTAAACCACGAACACTTTCACGCCTATTCACCACAAGTGCTCACCCCTGCATTTCCACCTGACCAGAATCTAAAACAGGTTGCAGCATAACCCGTTTCCGTGTTTCTTCTCGCCGAACTTCTGCAAACGCCTCTCGAAGTGATGGAAGAGGCTTCATTCCAAGTAACCTTCCACGAACTTCATCTAAGTCAGAGTTTAGGCCTTGCAAGAAATCAAAGACCCTCTCTTTTTCAAGCAAATTCTTGTATTTTTGAGCATCTGTTGGACAGTGCCATCCAACATCATAACATAGGTCCATCTCCTGCCACAACTCTACCAAGGAATTGTAGTATTTTGTGACGGTCATATTTCCCTGCCGAGTATTGTGAATCTTTGATCTAATTTCAAAGCATTGGGAAGTATTCTCCAAGTCTGAATAAGTTTCTTGTACAAACTCCCAAATCTCCTTCGCTATTTTGCACAAGAGATACGTCCTTCCTATGTCTGGCTCCATTGAATTGATAAGCCAGGCCATAACAATGGAATTTTCTGCCTCCCATGTCCCGAAGTTTGGGGCTGTTTCCTCTGGTTTTGCCGTCGCTCCTGTGAGATACCCAACCTTTCCTCTACCACGAACAACCAACATGACAGATTGGAACCATTCACGAAAGTTGGCTCCATTTAGTTTGTGTTGAGTAATCTGAAGAGGCTGATTGTCGTATGAGGGAGTCGATAATCCAGTGGGTGCTGTTCGCATGGAGGTTTGTCCGCTGGCGCTCTCCAAATCCTCCTTTTCTGCCATTGCTGGATTTCTGCCGGCCATGGGTCACCAGGTCGGTGGCGCTAATACCATGAAGAAAGTATTTTGAGAAAATGAATACTTTACTTATTCCAATCTGATGAACATTACTTGGCATATATACAACTGTAACCAATAGAAAAATTGGAAAAAATCAAACCAGAAAAGGAAATAACTAATTATAGATAATAATATCCTAAAAATCCTACATTGACTTTTCTACAAAGATATTATCTTCCCATAATATCCTACAGAATCTCCAACAATTACCAACAAACACCACCTAAAAGGTTCTATGGCTGAGAAGATACCTTAAAGCGGAAAGTTCCCCTTAATAAGAACTCCATACAAAGATAACTTCTAAAACTTCTATGAAACTTTTTTGTCCAGTGTAGCGGTCAGAGGAAAATGCAGAAAGATCTCCATCAAAGTTTACATCAACTTAGTTTTGACAATAAGCAGCCTAGGAAAAAAAAAAAAGGTCTTAGAATCAGCTTCAATATCTGTCTAACCTCAAAAGAATAACAAAGGAGCTCATTTCATAGAGAGGCTATGCTAGTAACAGATTCTGAAAAGTGAAGAGAACAGAACTAATAGTATAGTCTTGTTTTCTATAGGATAAAGGTTTTTGCTTCGTTGGTGGTTCATGGACAATTAAATATGTTTGACTCTCAGTTGAATAATTTTCCTTCATAGTGTGTCATGAGCAAAGGTGAAAGGGAAACAATTGGTAAACTCCTTCATCATTGTTCTGTGATCAGAAAATTATTGTATAAGTTGTTGAATGGTTTTTCTTGGGTTTTCCCTGCTCGATGTATGTCTTTGATACTAGGGAAAATAATGAGCTTTGGAACTAATAGAATGCAAGTCTAGTGGAAAAATGGTGAATTTTCAGTCATGGAAGCAATGGATTTGTTTTAGAAGGCAAGGTTTTCAGCTTCTCAGTGGGCTTCGGCGAAATAAGATTTCGAGTATTTTCCTTTTTCTTTGATTGTTCTATATATGGAAGGATGTTATAGGGGGTCAAGCGTCTTGCTTCGAGGCCCTTTTTTGTCCTCTCTCTCTCTCTCTCTCTCTCTCTCTCTCTCTCTCTCTCTCTGTTGTTTTCTTCCTTTTTCCTGCTTTTTAAAGATTCCTTATCCTCCCTCCTGTGTACTTGATTTTATTAAGTAGCATAGAAATATGAAGTCTTTGCATCAGATTCACAATCCATAAAAAAAGCCTCAAAAGAATATAAATGGAGCTCATTTCATAGAGAGATTATGATAGTAATAGAAACTGATAACTGAAAAGCACCAAACTAACAGTGCATTTGCATGTCTTGACACTAACAAGCATATGTAAAGAAGGGCTCAAGATCTTAACGATACATTGCTCACAAGTCTAAGAAACTAATTCCACTCTTCCAACTTTATTAAGCAGTGATAACCATTCCACTTATGTGTGTTTAATATAAACAACGGTAAAGGAAATTGGAGAATTTCTCCTCGTCTCAAAGATTGATGTGTTTACTAACAAAATTAAGAAAGTTTAGTAGGCCTCGTCTGATTAGGCGAATTAGGAAAGGAAAATCCAATACTAACGTATACAGTTGGAATAAACTATGAAAGTACCAAAACATGCTCAATATAATTTCTTCGAACCCACCTTTTTAAAAAACTGAAAAAAAAAAAAAAAGATTCCAAATCCATTCCTAACAATAAGCAATCAAACAAATCAAATGCTCAATTTTCTTTATTTTCCAAACTTTTCCATTTTTGCGTACGTTTCATTACAGATTAGTAAATGCATCCTTCATTTTTCAAACTTTATTACATAAAATACTTTTTTTCCTTGTTGTGCAGGCAACTTCTTTGGACAAAATCATTAACTATACCATCCCTACTGTCCCATATTTTCTACCAACCCAACTTTTTTTCCCTTTAGCTAATACGTCCCTTTTTTAATTTTTTAATCTTGTTCACAGAGACGCTACAAAAATGATCCATAAATTTTTACTCTGGTGATCGAACTCCAGACCTCCATTTCAGGACTTGCACTAACTTGGCCAACCCTCAAGCTTTCCTACCCGCCTTTTCTCACCTAAATTTTCTTTCAGAAGATCTTTTAATTAAAAAAACGACTTTATTACTTCACAAGCTGTGATTTCATACCATTTCTCTGTTTCTTCATCATACATTTTCAAGAGATTCAAGAATCTCAAGCCAATAATCATTAACCAATCCCTACAGAAATCCTACAAATATTCAGAAACCAGACATATCGACCACAAATTAAATATTGAACTGAATTTAATCGATAATCAACAAAAAAGTAACCAAACCTAATCACAATAGAAAAATGAACAACGAATTGGATCCAAACAAAAAGAGAATTAAAGAAAACAAAACAAAAACACTCACATAGGTATTGAGCTGACGGATGAAGCTGGAGAAGTTGTTATGCTTGAAAAATGTTGGCAGGAGCAGGCGGCTGAACTCGGGTGGATTCCAGACGACGAAGCTGTTCTTCTTTGAGCTCCATGACACGATCTCGTCCGTCGCCGAGTCGTCCACCATGTCGTATGTCTTCAGCAAGAACGGCGCCGGGCCTCCGCTTCCTCCGCCTCCGCCGGCGGCTATCTGAACCGCCTCCATCGCCGGATTGAAAAAAATTGGAGCTTTCGGCAGTGATTCTGAGGGTTCTTTAGCGATTGCTGTTTGGATTTCGGAACCGAATTTTTTGTGCCGAAACTGAAGGAAGAGAGATCGAGGATGAAAGAAGCTGTTTATGGCTAAAACGAGCAAAAGCTATAGAAACACTGGAAATGAAAGATTCGAGGGTTTTGGCTCTCTGGCAGCCATTGTTGACTTGAGATACGGTTTTGTTTGACAATGTACAGTTAGGACATACAATGATGCCGATTAAGCCGTTCCACTGACGCTTGTTTGAATACCAAACTCTGTGGTAGGGTAAACCCTGCACATAAATTGCCTTTCTAAACCAGCTGTCAATTACAAAATTTTATTTCTTTCTTTTTTTTTATCTATTTATTTTCTTTTTGAGTAAAGAACAACAAATATTATGCTTCAAAATATTATGTGAGAATGATTTTATTTTCTACCAATAGAGAACGATCAAACGGAAATGTATAATTTTTATATTTGAATCGGTGGTAAAAAAAGAGAAAGTACCAAATTTAGATAAGACCTACCACATATGATTTAGTGTCCAATTATAATATTTATTCAAAAAATAAAAAAAAAACTACATTTAAAAAAATTTGAGGAGAAAAAAAAAAAAAAAAACCCCTTCTTCTTCCTCCTCTCTTCTCCAGTTTCATCATACCCACCATTCCTTCTTCCTCCTTCTCTCTTTTCTAGTTCCACCACCATATCCACCATTAAACCTAGCCATCGCGATAGTTGAATTTGGTCCTCAAACGTGATAAGCTTGTGGAGGAGGTAATCGTCAAGCTCCTCAACGTCGGCAATGTCGTGAATCGGAGCTTGTGTGGCCAATCAATCCACTATGTGAAGCTTGTGAGCCTCATAGAGGATTTGCTTGGCGGTGCTTTGGTCACCAGATTTGGTCCTTAAACTCCATGCACTTACAAAGGCGATAGTCATTGAGCTCCTAGGTGTCAACAATGACATGAGTCGAAACCTACATGGATTGTCGATATGCCATATGAAGCTCGCCTCGTGGAGGATTTGCTGGATTAATAGGAATCTCCTCATTTTTTTCCTTTGATGTGTTTCAAAATTTTAGATTTTTGGGTTTATAAATCTTTTTCAAACTAATGGCTAGGATTAAAACATTTACAAAATTAAAGGTTGAAATTTGTTTTGTAAAAGTTGATATAAAAAAGGATGTGTAACCAGATGTGACTTGTTTTATTTTAGCTTTTATGCACAACATAAGTTTGAGCCATTGACATATAGTCTAAGGGTCTAGATTTCGTACTCAACTGGAGGAGAATATTAGTGTCCTCCACCACAACTTTTCCCAAAAAGAGAGTAAAAGTTATGTTAGGAAAAGTAATTTTGTTCAAGTAACAAATATTGTTATTTTAACAATTGAATAAAATTTTTTAATAGTCTAATTTATGAATGGAAGCAGTTTTACGTATTATATTGTAAATTTTTCATGTAGATGCTCACAGATCGAGTTGTTGGAAGTCAATCTAATACTTAAAATATTATGTGTTTTGCATATTGGTTCAAACCATTAAATGCTACAGTATAAAACAAAAGTTACTAACAATGTAAAGTTTTTACATGGTATGATGTTTTGAACTAATTAGTTCAAACTAATGCTCCCAAACACTATCATAGCATTATGGACTAATGGTAAAAACCTAATCACAAAAGCTCCAAAGAAGATGAAGATTATTATACCAAAAAGTCTAGACACTTCTTGAGTTCATCAAAAACTTAATCTACAATTTAATAGGGTATCTAGCAATCATGGTTAAAACCAATATTTTTGTTACCAAAATAATAAAGGTCTCACATGCTACAATAAAAAGTAAAAAGCTGTTACAGTGTAAAGCTCTCGCATGCTACAGTGTCTTAAATTAAGAAATTAGTTTTAACCATACTTGCCAAGCATCCTATAATATTATTAAACATTAATTAATTAAAAATAAAAAAATTCTAAAAGATAAATTCTAAAACTAAAAGAATTCTAAAGGTTGAAAAATAAAACTAAAAAAAGGGGAGCAAATTCGATGACATTCCACGTATATAAAACTTCCATGGTGGAATCTTCAAAAGATCTTAAAGAGAAAAGGCAAACCCAAAAGGTGACATTTTCTTTTTTCTTAAATAATTACTATTCTTTTTCGATCTTTCTTATACAACTAGACCAAAAGATTGACATCCAAAAAACACTAACCAATATTATCATCACTCAACAACATCCTAAGAAACTCAAAACCACCAAGAATTACACTTTAGGCATTAGTATAGGATTTACGGTTGAATCGCATGGGCTATGCCACGCTTTCTAACGCCCCTATGTGGTGGTTAGCAGTATTGAATAAATAAAAATAAATTTAAATACAATATCTGTAACGCCCCTAAGTGGGGTTAACAGTTTTTATTAAATAAAATGAAGATTAGAAAATAAATATAAATCATCAAAGTAATTCACCCGGGACTTAAATAAAGACTCAAATTAAAATAAAAACATAAACAAATAAATAAACCACAGTTTAATGTAGCACCTTAAATTTTAATAATATACAACTATCATTATCATCATTTCAACTCTCAACAAATCTTAACACAGTCACAGAAAGTAACAATGGATGCTTACATTATCATGAAGATCATTCTTTGCATTCAAAGCCATCCCAACGTAATATAGCTACCTAGCTTCTCCAACTATTTTTCTTATAGCCACCTCACACTTAGTGAGTCCAGAAAAGATGAACATATCAGGGAATAAGCGACAACATGCTCAGTAGGGAAAACCATTACTCGCCTTAAGGTTTTATTCTTACCACATTAAACCTGCATAGTTAGTTAATTTACATCATATACCAGATTATGAGGTTTATTATGATCATAT